>NW_021011555.1:1367787-1434374 GCF_003987935.1 Bombyx mandarina | reverse complement strand
CCACTCTGAACAAATATTAAATATTTTATTATGTATTACTTAGACATTTTTGTCCACCTTGAGATTTCATTGATCTTGCTATATGTCTCTGCAAAATCGACTTACTTATATTAAATTGCTTATCTATTTCAACTAAAGACTTATTCCCAATTTCGCTTCGAATAAACCAGATTTTTACCAACAAATTTAAAAAATATTGTTATATGTACATAGACAACCCTACAGACCTGTACCTATTTATACTTAGGTCGTTTCCATTTCACGTATTCTCATCCCAATTGACCCCTTTTTCGTTGTTATTTGTACCTAAGACGTCCCCAATATCCCCAAAAACAACAGATTTTTACATGTATTTTTATTTAATCAAATACATTAAAACCAATAACAACTGAGACTTACCTTTAATATATATGCTGGTTCAAACACTAAATAACGTTTATAAATCATAGTCGTCTTCTATTATTATCAAATAAATAAAAGAGAGCAAAGTTTCTGGCACTAAAATAATTACCACCACAGGAAGTTAATTTGAAACGCGATTTTTTATAAGTTAGCAGCTATATCATGCATATTCAGTGTTGTTTTGTGAACTTTCAACATTCTACTATTAAACAACAAAAAATGAAAGATTTTGCAACGAATATAAAACTTATATTGAGCGTCGAAAGATTTTCCCGGTTTTTTCCCGATTCGCCTCTCAATCCCTAATCGCCCCATTTTACCGGTAATGAATGTGAGAAAGTTCCGGCGTGTTAAGAGTCAGCGCTCGGTTACGATACATGTTTTTTTACAAGCGGCCCGCTCCGGCTCCGCTCGGGTCTAACGATATATTTTGACGTTGTTTTATTTTTTTAATAAAATAACACTTATTACGGCATAACTATAATAGTTAGACATATGCTGTCGCGGCACTTTTTGTAAATAATGATGTGTTCTACAAAGTCGTAGTACATTATTTTATTTTATTAGGTCATCAATAGTTTTTGCAGGGCACGCGATGTAAAAAATATTTTAGGTAATTTTTTTACACCTTGGGTTGCATTATTAGAATTGTAGTAGGGATCCCTGCTTTATTTCAAAAAAGTTTAAGGCCTATGTCACTCGGGAATGGCATAGCTTCCAAACAGTGAAAGAATTTTTCAAATCGGTTCAGTAGTTTCGGAGCCTATTCAATACAAACAAACAAACAAACAAATCTTTCCTCTTTATAATATTATAGTATAGAAGTATATATTATTACTAGTATACCCGCAGTAGTCGAAATTCAACTATGATGTATTGAAATTATAGGTTTAAACATTATTATAGTTCTATTGTCAAATACTTGTATATTTAAAATCACCAATTTCGCCAAAACTACACTATAGATAAATAATATTAAAGACAAACAATATTAATCTATTCTCAATTCAGCCACAGACTTTAAACAATAATAAAAGTTTGGCAATAAACAAAGAGTAGTAAGCGTGTGTGTGTCAAATACATGGTAGTGTGTGTAATGTTTTTTTTTATTGATTTAATGTATTTTTTATGCTTAATTGAAAAAAAATAGCATTATGCACTCCTTCTTTATATTCTCTATAATTGTGGGAAAATTCATACTCCTTCGTCTACGCAATTTGCGTAAAAAGGGATACAGCGTTTTTGCTTCACGTATTAATGTATAGATCTTGAATGCTATAGACTAAGCTACTTAAGGTAAGTTCGTAGCTCGTGGATACCAAGATTTGAATCGCACCGCCCTCACTGAGACGTGGACGATTCTCGGATTTGTTTTACAAGTGGTTTAGAAATCGAGTTGAGAATGTTTAGTACTTGCCAAGTACCGCGCCCGCGTTCTTATGAATACGCATGCCGGTTGTGCCATCAATTCATCAATCCTACCTTGTTAAAGTCGTTTCAGACTAATCCGTTTAAAATAGCGTCTAATGTACACTTTAAACTTAAACTTTTTTATTATTCCTTAGATGGATGGTCGAGCTCACATGCCACCTGGTGTTAAGTGGTTACTGGAGCTCATAGACATCTACAACGTAAATGCCATACCCACCTTGAGATATAAGTTCTAAGGTCTCAAGTATAGTTACAACGGCTGCCCCACCCTTCAAACCGAAACGCATTACTGCTTCACGGCAGAAATAGGCAGAGTGGTGGTACCTACCCGTGCGGACTCACAAGAGGTCCTACCACCAGTAATTACGCAAATTATAATTTTGCGGGTTTCATTTTTATTACACGATGTTATTCCTTCACCGTGGAAGTCAATCGTGAACATTTGTTGAGTACGTATTTCATTAGAAAAATTGGTAGGTACCCGTAAAAATTCGAACACCGATACATCGCTCAACACGAAAGCACCGGACGTCTTATCCTTTAGGCCACGACGACGTAAACTTAAACTTATTCTTTCAATTAACCCAAGGTTATCACGGACATCAATTATATTTCTATCGAATATGACACTTGAACATTTTTTTATCGCGAAAATTATAAATCATTTCTGAGGGATCACGTCATCCCAGATGTGAAATTCCAGGTCTCAACTTTCTGTCTCCACGAAACAATAAATACGCACTATTAATACCGAGTTTCAATCCAGGGAGCTATAGTTGAAGGGACTATTATTATTAGCGTTATTTATCTGTCGTATTCATCGATGTATTAAACTGGTTTCTCTGGAATCAATGTTACGTCCCTTAGGGCTATCATTGTTCTCATTTTAAAACGTTACGAACCTGATTTGAAAACTAATTTAATTAAATCGCCCAGTCAGTATAGTGGTTGGTGAGACGGTGCTACTCTATCCGATCTTTGGTATCTATTGGTCTTTGTGTACTTCTGCCAGCACATAACATAAATATGTTAGCGTTCGTTGAATTTGGAACGTTTATACTTTATATCATATATTTGGTATTTATTCTATTGTTATAAATACGAAAATATCTCACGTTTTCACGTACAAACCCTGAACCGATTTTGTTGACATTCGGTACGGAAAAGAAGCAACATGACGTGAAGATTATATATGTCTATAAGAGTTCCTGAAAGAAGCTTTGTTAATAGCTACTTTAAGAAAAATATGTTGACAACCATAGAAGAAAATGGCACTTAATTGCTATATCTTAGCCTATTCATATTTATAATGATTATCAAGATACCACTTACAATCCTAAAGGTCTACTTTAGCTTAATTATGTTTTCTGAAAATCTAATATGTTTTTATCGCATCTGTGCATTAGGCTGATGACTCCACACAATGTACCAAAGTGGCTCTATTCGATCAATAGGCAAATTTCCTGCGTAACCCCATTTTCCGATATCCGCTACTTAGCTTAACAAGTAGGTATTAACTCAATTCCTTTGTCTTCAATGATTCATTTATTAAATCACAGTTATTTTTACTTCAATAAATTTGCTTTAAGGATAACTTGGCCCGTCGCCAGGTCTGTTTGAACTGTAAAGTGCATTATCGTATGCAGACAGTTTGAACTTTGTGCGCTCTTATCATTTTTAAACAATTACGCATTCATGTTGGACAGTTTCCGTCAAAATTCCCTTAATTCAGTACCATCTGATAATTATTATAATGTCTAAGAAATTTGACAATTCATTATTACAAAAAACATTTTAAATTCTCAAATAAAAAATATTATTTAACTCAAAAAGTATCAAGATTAATTTAAGTTTTTTCTTTTAAATTATTGATATTGGAGCCAAGTGTACTGTCATCGATCCATAAGGCGTGTACACATTTTTAACATAATCGGACGACTTGAAATCGGAGAAAGTGAGGTTAGAATATTCCGTATTACAAAGAAACACACATACATGCTAAGCTCATAAAGGCTCATGATATTTCGTAAATTTTAAAACACGTTGGTTTAAATTTAAGACATGCAACAACCAATTCTTATTGTAAGATATTTTGCCTATAATTTATTATACCTTGCTGTCATTGTAATTGATAGTTTGCTTCAAACCTACATATTAATAATTAATAGAAAAGCCCTTGCAAACTACAGAGTGTGTTTTAAAAACAGCCCGCACCGTACGAAATTAGATGTTTCTACATATTTTGGTCACGTCAAAACATGTGTGAGTCGGTTCTGAATATTACTCAATTAACGTTTCTGAATATTTACAAAGTAATGAATATTAAGTTTCCTTCCTCTAAATGGCGTAACTAAACCATCGTTTTCCAAGTGCACAACCGCAAAACATCCGCACATTCGTAACGTTCGATGTTCCAAGAAATTAATTATAAACGCACAAAGTCGACCTATATCAGAATCTGTTTAACTACATTTAAAAATGTTGCACAATTTTGTGCCTGTCCGCACCGCCGTAATAATTCTGTTCATTAAAATGTGTTACGTCGGTGTAATATGAACTGAAACACCTTGAGAAACATTAAGACGTAAAAAAAAAAATTGTTTTTTTGATCTCTTAAAACGAAGCGACCGAATTCCTCTTATCGTTTATTACGTAAATTCATAACGAAGATAATTGTTGTCTGAATTAGATTCAACGCGCCCTGATAAGGTAATTATTACTTCAATAGAATAAAATATGATCTCACATACAATTTATTTTCCATTACTCGGTATCTATATAGTATAGGCACTATTTCACCCTTCATACTGAATTAAGTAGATTAGAATACTCTCTCGTGTATGCTCACAAGATGCCGTACTATAGTAAAAATGTTGCTGCATGTAAAAATGTCTTAAAAAGTAAAAGTATCGAAGTCGTCGTGGCCTAAAGGATAAGACTTCCGGTGCATTCGTATGTAGCGATGCATCGGTGTTCGAATCCCGCCGGCAGGTACCAATTTTTCCAATGAAATACGTAATTAACAAATGTTCACGATTGACTTCCACTACGAAGGAATAACATCGTGTAATAAAAATCAAACCCGCAAAATAGTAATTTGCGTAATTACTGGTGGTAGGACGTTTTGTGAATCCGCATGGGTAGGTAACACCACCCTACTTTTTTCTGCCGTGAAGCAGTAGTTCGTTCGATTAAAACTGAGACCTTAGAACTCATGTTTCAAGGTGGTTGGCGGCATTTACGTTGTAGATGTCTATGGACTACGGTGACCACTTAACACCAGGTGGGCCATGGGCTCGTTCGCCCACCTGAGCAATAAAAAAAGTATCATTTATTATTTACGACTAATAAAATAAAAATTAATTATTATTAACGTAATAATGACCTTTATTTTGATTGATCGACGTTGTTGAGGCTGTCCGGTGTAATATTGCCAATCTGAACTTTAACTTTACAGTTGACATTTTCAAGAGACACCCTTTAATTTGTTTTATTACTTATTCCATTAATTATGTAAGAAAAATATATCGTAATCCTTACGCTGGTCGTACAAAAAATTAAAGATTGAGGCCCGTTTAATTATCGATGCAGGTTCGATGTGAACTCGTATTTGACTTTGGGCAAATAATCTATCTGAATGCGTAAATCTTTTGCCTATATTTGTGGTCTAAAGTCACGTATACAAATAGCACTTTCAGGTATTCTCTTTGATTTTTTTTTACTTGATCCGGTCGTTATTTTTTATCAGAGAACAAACCGCCATTGGATCATAATTTAGTTCGTTCTTTTTAAGGGATTTTATGACCTGGTAACTAAGACTTTTAAGTCGTGTCTTATTTTAATTTATATTCTTAATTTTATGAAAAATGATAATATGGGGTGAAATGAAATGGAAAATGATTAATTTGGGACATTAAGCAACTGGGATGAAATAAATGAAATGAGATGCTATGGGATGAAATATAATCTCAGTAAAATGGTGATCACTTAGTGAGATTTTTTCAGTGGACTTTTTGGAGGATCCCGAGAAGTTACGTCTAGCGGCTTAATTTTCCCACATTTGTGCACTTTCACAGATATTAAACAGTTAATATACCACCGTTACTACACATTTAAACCTGAAGAAACACTAAATAGACAAAATAAAACAAATCACACAGCTTCACTCCTCCCGTTCCCGCCAAAAAGTCTAATTAATTCGTAACCACTGATCACCACAGACCATACGGCTCTGAAATAAACTGCAATGCCGTAATATTATATCATTCCTCAAACGAGGTCTGAAAAGAGGCTTGCATGCCTTCGATTTAAAAAAACCTACATATATGTATGTACATGTTGGTCATCAATACGTATTAACCTCATTCTTTGCCATTAGCAGAAGCCGGTCAAATTTTAGTAAATCAACACTAAATCTGTAACTCAATACCTATACGAACTAAAGAAGGATACAGCATTTGATAATTAAAGTTTGATTTTATAAATCATTTCTATCAATCCTCAATTTGATATATATTTAATCTATGACTGTTAGGAAAATAGTGATGAAATGAAAATGAAAAAACTTGTTATAATCTATGCTTGGACACGGCGGAGCACACGCTCGTCGCCTGCCCCGCATGGGAGAGGTGGCGCCGTGTCCTCGTCGCAAAAATAGGAAATGACTTGTCGTTGGCGAGTGTTGCGGCATCGATGCTCGGCGACGACGAGTCGTGGAAGACGATGCTCGACTTCTGCGAGTGCACCATCTCGCAGAAGGAGGCGGCGGGGCGCGTGAGAGACGCGCAAGCCCGCCGCCGTCGAACGGGGGGCAGGGAGGCGGACCTCGCCCAAGCCCTGGCCCTCTAAGTGTTTCGGGTCCCCTTCGTATGTCGGTCTGGGGACCGGCGAAGGGGGCCTAAGAAGACGACGTGCAAGCTGCTCTGCACGCGTTTTACGCAAGAGCATCCGGGTGATGGAAGGCCGGCTAACCTCGATCCACGCTGGTTCTGACCCAGCGCGGTATTCCGTAGGATAACCCATTCTAACCGGCGCCATCTAGGCGGGCTCCGGATAGCCGGTCGACCGAGAGGGCTGGTGGTCGTGGCGCCGACGACCGCTGGTCCGGTGTCCCGAGGGGAAGGGTGATGGGAGAGATGTGCTCCGCACTAAACGCTTCACTTTCCCCCCTTTGCCTTTTCATGGGTTCTGTCTCATGCGAAGTTCGGACGCGAGTTGTTGAGCGACAGGAGGTTTTAGTCAGTTCGACTCCGACATGCCCCGCCTTCCATCCCCAGGGGAGGGCGGAAGTCCGGCGATTTCCTCCTGACCAAAAAAAAAAAATCTATGCTGTTATTAATCTATATTTAAAAATCTCACACCTCATTAAGATTGGGAGGTAAGTTTTTACCTTGAACTTTATTTAATTATCACAGCATTGTCACCCTCAGGCTTGCAGACTCATTTCGGTACTTAAACGGTTTGTCCTATTTTGCAATACCAATCATTATTATTGACCCAGCGATCGAAGATGAGACTTGTCTATGGTTAAATTACGTCAATGACAGTTCCCTTTATAAAAAAATATGGAGGGTAGTCGTCTTAAACTAGGATGGGGCCCTTGGGCACACAAGAATTTGAGGCCCTTTTGGAAAGTAAAAAAAGCGAATTATAATAAAAAAAAATTTACTGAGTATGAGACCATTTATTATAGGTAATCAAATCATAGGTATATTATAGGTAATCAAATCAATTCAACACTAAATAATAGTTCAAAAATCCTCCAGAATGACGCTAGCATAGGCACAGAGTATGATATGAATTGAGCAGTTGTTAACTGATTGAAGTATGCCGAGTTAGGAAATTTAATATATTTAATGACTAGATTAGTTAGTGACAGTGTAATATACAAGACCTCACATGTTTACGTAGTCCAAACTAATATGTCGTCAATATAACCTAAAATTGGTAAAACGTGGAGACATCGATTGCATTTTCTTATCAGCTTTAAATAAAATACTTTTTTTTATTTTGTAGTGATTATGTTATAAAAATTCTCTTCTTATTCTAATCTTATTAAATCTTATTCTAGTACCTAACTTTCAGCGCCTTTTTATTAATTTGCCCGGTTGCTACTATAGCGCCACCCTTATTTAGCAGGTTTAACGAACACTTTTTCACACACAGAGACGATTCTCCTTACCTCTATCCTCCATAGTAAAAATGAATAAAGATTATTACATCGAAATGGAATCGAAGATAATAATGTACTCTGTGGATATAAAAATATTTCTTTATTCAGCACTATGTAACTAAACGAAATATCATTATTTATTTGACAAACAAATTTTTTGTAACGATTAAAATTGTTTAGTACTTGAACATTTTACCTTGACACGGAAACGCCACTCGCCCTTTCTAGGTTTCTATTACAGTTAGTTACAGCTGATGGAATCTGTATTTTTTTCTAATCTGTATTTTTTTTAAATATATTTATTCTATATTTTTGGAGGAAATTGCATTAATAATGCTAACGAACACTATGATCATTAGCACGGTGACTGGATTATGCGACTTAACAGCCCCATACGCGATTATTCCCTGATGCCGCAGTCAAAAGTTTCCGCTTGATGTGTTAAGACGACAAATCCACATTTCTATCACTGATAGAAATATGGGTATATTCGAAAACTTTTTTGAGATTTATCAGGTCTCATACGGTAAATATATGTATATTACGTATGAGGTTTTCCCAATCTTGCCTTGGAAAAACCTCATATGTACTGGCTAAAAATCTCTCAAATAGTCTTACAGTCAACGTGCTAAGTAGTACTATAGCCTGATTCAATTACGTGTGAAAAAAACTTCGTTATCTCTCATTTATCAACAAAGTCGCCCTCAATCAAGAACTAGGGATTCAAAAGTTTATTGTTAGATTTAATGAGCAGATGGTCTTAGCGGTGATCTAGGCCTTATAGACTCTACAACGTGAATGCTGCCACAATTTTAATGCTAAAGTCTAAGTTTAAATCGCTAAGGCACAAAGGATGTCCAAAGGCTCCTTCGAGTTAAAAATCTTGTTGTTTCGCGTTAGAAAGGACATGAGCCACTCTCCGTACATTGCACGGCCCACTAAACGAAGTTCAAGGACAGTAATGAAATTAAGTTTAAATAACAGACTATATATGAGTCGTCTATTATCAAAGGTGGCAATCTGTGCATTTGGACAAAAAAATGTTATTGATATGTCAATACAGATTGATTTGAATATAATCGTCTCCTTCAAAGAATACGGTTCAAAACCTGCATTAAATAAAGGTTAATACTTAACCTGTTATTTATTTAAGATGTCGTTCAGAAGAGTTTTGTGACTGCCAATGGAATACAAAGTCAATAATTCGTTTTTCTGATTTATCAATAATTGTCCAAAAGTCACATTGCCGGCTTTGATACTAGTCAACTCATATATCCCTTTTATTATAAACAAATTAAAATCAATATTGATCATGGGGATACAGATATATTTAAAAAATAAGATAAGATTTTTAGGTTATCTATCATATGATTTGCTGTCAATACACTTACACTTTAACATCATCATCAGCTTAAATATTATTTATATTACTATTGTTATATTCAAAGCCGCTTAGTATTATTGCTCGTACTTGATCTTAAGGAAATCAAAATGGGATTTTATTTAAGAAAATTGGTTCTTACGTAAATCAATATGCTGTTTAATAATATATATTATTCATTTTAAGTTTTAAGTATTATATTTCGCAATTTTCCTATACGTTATCAATTAAAACGCTTAAATGATTCCAACAACGTTTTCCCGTTCACCCAAAATGGCGACATTTGTTTTATTATTATACAAAATACAAACATATTATACATTGTACCTACTGTTAATAGGTAGAGATCTGAGACCTTAGAACTTATATCTCAAGGTGGGTGGCGCGTTTACGTTGTAGATGTCTATGGGCTCCAGTAACCACTTAATATCAGGTGGGCTGTGAGCTCGTCCACACATCTAAGCAATAAAAAAAAAAACAATAATAATTTTTTTAATTTTTTTTAATACTTAACTTAGCCTCGTTAATCTTGTGCTTAGCGATACTTAATACATACAATTGTGTCGTATATTTGTTTTGTAATTTCAATTTAAGTAACGAAACGTATTCACATACATAATAATAATTGTTTTTTTTTGCTTAATTATTTCCTTGAAGTTATTGTTCTGTTGTTAGAACTAGTTTAGTGCTCGGTGAAAATTATTGCAATCTAAATTATAGTTACACTAGCGATCCGCCGGCGCTTCGCTTCGGAAACTGTAATTTTTTATTGATTTCTCCACTATTTAATGGATGTTATTATACATAAAAACCTTCCTCTTCAATCACTCTATCTATTAAAAAAAACCGCATCAAAATTCGTTGCGTAGTTTTAATGATTTAAGCATACATAGGAACAGACTGATATAGACTGATATAGAGAAAGCGGCTTTGTTTTATAGTAGTAATAGTGATAAAACACTGAGAGAATCTATTAAATTATGTGATCATAGAAATCATAGAAATACAGAAGCCAGACGTAATGAGATTCAAAAGAAAATTAGTCGCTATAGGATATTATGTACAAATTACCACCTTGAACCATAAAAGTAAGCCAAGAATAATGCACGATTTTCTTGCACATCAATCAACGCAATTATTTTCTCGACTACCAATAACGAAAAGTAGGATGCTTGTCTTACAGATTCATGGAAAAATCGTTTTTAAATTGACCGGTCAAGATTTAATTTTCCTTGACTAATTTACCTTATACCACTTACCTGATCGTGTAGTTTGATGAACGCGTGAAACATCTCAGTTTTTTTGAGTTAACAACGCTTGTGCAATCCCTTTTATTATCTGCTACAAAGAGCGTGTTGTGAGTCGGTTGTATGCTACGCAATCAATCGAAGCTATTAAATGCTTATTTATTTACGTACTTATTTACGTACGTACCATATTGAGCAGCAAATCGTAGACGTCATTAACCTTTATTGGAAATTGTTACCTGTACAAATTAACGGCCTCCGAATTTGCTGCTGAGACGTAAATGAATGTTTTATTTTGTTGATGATTGTATTTTTTTTTTTTTAGAAATAATATATCATTTATTTGACTTTTTGGCGGGAATGCGAGGAGTGAATTGTTTTATTTTGTCTATTTAGTGTTTCTTCAGGCTTAAATGTTTAATAATCGGTGGTTTATTAACTGTTTAATATCTGTGAAAGTGCACAAATGTGAGAAAATGAAGCCACAGCTTCTCGGGATCCTCCAAAAAGTCCACTGAAAAAATCTCTGTAATTGACCACCATTTTACTGAGATTATATTTCATCCCATATCATCTCATCTCATTTCACTTAATTTCATCACAGTTGATTAATGTCTCAAAGTAATCATTCCTATTTCATTTCTTTTCACTCCATATTATCAATTTCCATAAAAATAAGAATATAAATTAAAATAAGACATGACTTAAAGGTCTTAGTCACCAGGTCATAAAATCCCTTAAAAAAAAATGACATTTATTTGTTGTGTGGACGAGCTCGCCCCCAGCCTGGTATTAAATGATCACTGGAGCCATTTGACGTCGGAGCGTGAATACCACCACATACCTTGAAACTTTTTATTGTTCCCTTTGGCAAACGAGCATATAACCCAATACATGGTGAGTGGTTACCTTCGCTCAGGGGCGTCAGCAATGCCAATGGCAAAGCCATGCCGCTGTCTACCGATGAGTTATCTCCGCAAAACTTGGTTGAAGAAATTAATATTAGACTAAATTCTTTATAGTATTTACTGTGTTATAGATATAATAATAAATAATATATGTAATATAATAATAATAATATGATAATAAAAGGAATGCACGAGTGCTACTCGGCAAAAATAGGGGTTGATCACAATCATGCGGGCTTATAATACGCCCCACCACCAGGTGTACCATACCATACCACACCATAGTAGACCTAGTCCATATATAATTTTAACTGGATCTATGGGCTATATCGATATACCCGAAAAAAAGGAACCCAAGTAACATTTATATCATTGAGATAAAGTCGAAAATAAAACTACGGAAACATTAATCTCATTTATTGGTATATTCATTAATAGTACTAAATCGTAAAATGCAACAATGTAAAATAGTTCTTTTAAAGCAGTTTTATTGTAAACGGAAAACTCGCGCTGAGATGCAACTTTTAATGCAACGAACATGTTTGGAGAGATGCCAGGGAGTAATCGATTTTTCTAAATTGTTTACTAGACGTGTCCGCACGGCTTCCTTTGCGTGTCCGCGTAAAGTGCAATGGCCAGACGTCTGTCTCCACCAGACTCTTTAATGACTCCGTATTAGATCAAATCTATATATTATTATTAATACGTGAAGCAAAAACTTTGTACCCCTTTTTACGAAAATTGCGCGGCCGGAGGAGTATAAACTTTCTCGCACTTCTAGAGATTATAAATAAGGAGTGCAGAATACTATAATTTTTTTTAAATTGTGCGTAAAAAATATTTTAAATCTATAAAGATAACATTACATACCTACACACACACGCATATACTCTTTGTTTATTGTCAAGCTTTTGTTATTGTTGAAAGTCTGTGGTCAAATTGAGAATAGATTAATATTATTTGTCTTTAATATTGTGTCTACAATGTAGCCTGGGCGAAATCTGTGATTATAGAAGTATAATAGTATAATGACAATAGAACCATAATAATGTCCAAATTTGAAATTTCAATTAATTATAGTCGAATTTCGACTACAGAGGGACCACTACTAGTACTTAACAAATATTCACGAATAGCTTTCACGGTGAAGGAATAACATCGGGTAATCAAAATAAAACCCGTAATAATTACAATTTGCGTTATTATCAATATTAGGGCGTCTCATAAGCTCTGCCTATTTGTGCGGTGAAGCAGCAATGCGTTTTGGTTTGAAGGATGACGCAGCCGTTGTACTGAAAAAAACTGTGACTTTAGAACTCATGTTGCAAGATGGGTGCCGGATTAACTTAGTTGATGTCTAAGGGCTCCGGTGACCACTTTACACTAGATGAACCGTAAGATTGTCCACCCATCTTGTTAAAAAATATATATCTAAATCGTTATATTTTGGAATTTATAAAAATATCACAAATCGAATCGACAAAGAAAACTGCATATCCATTCAGGATAAAACCTAAACTAGCGGTAATTCGCAAAAGTGCGAAATTATTAATTAAAAAGTTTTTATGCTCGTTAAATTTGCCGTTTTTTAAGCCATTATCACAGTCCGCAGACATACAATCTTATTTAGATACGGTCGTTCATAGCACCCTTTGGTGCGGTGGCAATCATTAAATATTTACGGCAGAAGCAATTACATATAATATTGCCACCGAACTCTGCAATTCGCTACACGATCTAAGTACAAACAGCTCAAAAAGCATTACCATCAAATATCAATAAATAAAATAAATAGAAATTAAGTATAAATTAGGCCTAATTTTATTTATCAGTGAATTTGAATAAATTTGAAACGAACAAATGTTCACGTGACGTATTTTACAAGTGCCAACCGTGTAAACCTTGAAAGTAATAAATATATATATTAAATACGTGAAGCAAAAACTTTGTATCCCTTTTTACGAAAATTGGACGGACGGAGGAGTATGAAATTTTCCACACTTATAGAGAATATAGAGAAGAAATGCACAATGCTAATATTTTTTTTAAATAATGCATAAAAGATACATTAAATCAATAAAGAAAACATTACACACACTACATACCATGTATTTGACGCACACACGCATGCATACTATTTATTGTCAAACTTTTGTTCTTGACGTCTGTTGTCAAATTGAGATTTAATATTGTTTGTCTTTGTTAATATTTTTTATAGTGTAGTCTTGGCGAAATTTGTGATTATAGAAGTATAAAATACAATCATAATAATGTACAAACTTAGAATTCAAATTAATTATAGTCGAATTTCGACTACTGCGGGACCTCTAGTTTATATAATAATACATATATGTATTTTGAACTCAAAAATAGCGTGAGTCAATTTATGACATTTTTAATGTAAAGTTCAGTACATAGATTATACACTTAATATATATTATGTATGCAACACGTTGTAATGATGTGTTTAATGAACAACTCGAAATTTCGCATGTATGACAACATAATTCAAGATTCGGTATAAAATTACGAAACAACATGCGGGTAACCCTATTGTTTAAGGAAAACAATACATTTTATTTGGTCGATTAAAACCTCTAGTCAAGTATCAAAAATAACATTGACTTGATAGGTTAGTTTTTGTACACAGAATATGGTTTTTCCACGGAGACGGAAAATTCCGATACGCGAAAAATATATTTAAATTTTATTCCTCTTCATAGATAACAGAATTGTAATAACTACTGAAATGTATATTATGGAATTTTGAAAACGCTTTGGAATGTGAATGTGAATGTCTACCCATCGACACCCATTAAAATTGAATACCTAATATACTATCTAATATACCTAATATACTAAATTTTGCCCAAGCCCTACTCTCGTTGATATAGAAAAAAAAACTTTCGAGAATACCTAGTAGTTCTCTTTTACATAAAAGGTAAATGTGGTATTTTCTGTACCCCTGAAAACATTGACAAACATAGAGCATCTTCATTACTATGTATATTATCACAAGTAGACTAATTTGTCACGCATCTTAAATGATGCTATAAAAAATTGAATAAATTGGAACGTCGCCGCGTCTGCCCGATATATTATTATGATATACACTAATACTCTAAAGAGTATAAAACAAAATCGCTGTTTTGAAGGTTAGGTAATCCAATTTACAGATACTTGACTAATGGGGATGTGGCTAGGCTATGTCGGACTCCGAGACGACTACGGACTAAACCCCATCGATCACTCTCTCCCGACGTACGTACTCCGCCCGAAGAGGAACCGAGTCAGCGAAGGGGGATCACGCGGTCAACACTACAACCAGACGCGCGCATTTCCCAGTTTTTTTATTGCTTAGACGGGTGGACGATCTCACAGCCCACCTGGTGTTAAGTGGCTACTGGAGCCTATAGACATCTACAACATAAATGCCGCCACCTACCTTGAAATCAGTCTCAGTATCAGTCTCAATATCAGTAGGTATAGTTACAGCGGCTTCTCCACCCTTCAAACCGAAACGCATTACTGCTTCACGGCAAAAATAGACTGGGTGGTGGTACCTACCAGTGCCAACTCGTAAAACATCTTACCACCAGTAATTACGCAAAATATAATTTTGCGGCTTTGATTTTTATTACACGATGTTATTCCTTCACCGTGGAAATCAATCGTGAGCGTTAAATACGTATTTCATTAGAAAAATTGGTACCCGCCTGCGAGATTCGAACTCCGGTGCATCGCTCAACACGAATGCACCAAACCTTTTATCCTTTAGGCCACGACGACTTTGAACTTGACTTTCTCCGCTTACTTCATCTAAACAACGATCGATTGTCGATTTTAATACGGTTTTCACTTACGGAAAGGACAATAAGCGAGGAAAATTTTATTATACAATTTGTAAATATTTTGGACAATATGACTACGCTGTAATGTCGTAAAACTGTTTTCTTACACTTAAGTAGCGGACACCGGCCAATAACTGAAAGTGTAGTGCGCGCGGGCGAAGCTGCGGGCGGAGAGCTAGTCAATTTATAACTCAAAATATGTTTTGTTTATTTTGCAAACTACACGCAAGTTCCCAGCGATGCAGATGGCAATGACTCCTTGATCCGTTTTAAAAATAAACTCGTAGTTATCACTTGCGAATGCACGTCTGATTCTACTTGTTAAATGCATTGTGAACTTACATAAATCAACAAATTAAAGTTTTTTGAAATTAAAAATTGTTTTACGAACGCCAAAATTTTTCATTTCATTATTTTATACATACAGATAGCCCAATAATTTACATTCTCTAACAATACACGTATCAATTTCTGTAAAGGTTTCGATACCTCTCTCTCTCTCTATCTATCTCTCTTCTCAGCTATTTACCCCACATGGTGGTTTTTTTTTATTTTTTTTTATTGCTTAGATGTGTGGACGAGCTCACAGCCCACCTGGTGTTAAGTGGTTACTGGAGCCCATAGACATCTACAAACGTGAATGCGCCACCCACCTTGGTCACAGGGGTCAGCTTTCCTTACTTTACTCGTCCACTTTGCTCTGTCTTCGACATGCTCGTCAGCAACATTGCAAAAGGGATTTTGTCCTTCAGCACTACATCCTTCCACCTTGTTTTGTTTCGATACCAGAAATACGAAAAGTCCAGGAAGCAAGTTCGGTCTTTTGTTTTATTGTGATTCACTCAATGTGCGTCTGCTCACTAATGTTCCATGGCTGATATAACTTTAATCCGTTTAATGACTTCAACACGCTGATAAGATTCGCTGACAAAAATGTTGTTGCAAAAAAATATCAATTTCATCTCTACGTACAAACAGTTATAAATACGTAACTTTTAGTTTCGAATGTTAATTGAATTACCTATTAAAATATACAGATGTGTTTTCATTACAATACTATCTTAATTGTAATACATATCAATCTTAGTTTTTTTCCAAACATAAATAAAATTTATTGGCGATTTGTTCTGTAAATTACTTTGCTACGAATTATATTTATCACATCAGCCTTTCTTTCGTTTAACTCCTTGACGATTGGTATTGTAAAATAATTAGTGGCCATTATATCGTATGAGTACAGACAGGGGACTATGGCCATCCACTTTGTAATATTTCTTCTTTTAGAGTCCAATTTTTTTTTATATATATTTTATTGCATAGATGTGTGGACGGGCTCACAGCCCACCTGGTGTTAAGCGGTTACTGGAGTCCACAGACATCTATAACGTAAATGTCACCACCCACCTTGAGATGAGTTCTAAGGTCTCAGTAGTTACAACGGCTGCCCCACCCTTCAAAATGAAACGCATTACTGCTTCATGGCAGAAATAGGTAGGGTGGTGGTACTTACCCGTGCGGACTCACAAGAGGATCTACCACCAGTAATAAGATTTAAATTTCAGTAAGAATACCTATTCTAACCCATCAAAGTTACAAGCGGGACAACTTTGCCTTAGAAATCGGTTGGACTAAGTTTTTAATGGATTGGGCTCAACAATAACACCCACGATCAGCTGTTACTGTACTGGTATAGCTGGTACTGTTACGGAAACTTCAAAATTTCCCTATGTAATAGACTTGTATAACGTAATTTAATATTATGCAACCTGGGAACGTGGTACAGTATCCAAGATTTCCTTATTACAAGTGAAGTAACCTCAACTGCAGTTTACAAACGTTTCTCTAGTTACCATTCTCTAACCACCCACACATCTAAACCTGCATTACGTTTAGCAATTATTTGTCCCGTTCACATCGCTTCCAAGCAAACGAGACGGTGAATAGTTTATCGGCGATCAAAGTAGGATACGAATCGTCCAAATCTCTACTATCAACACCCACGTTGAAGTAAAGGGTTTATTGCTCTTTTGGCGGTACCTTTAATGGGTTGCAACGCCCATGCAAATGTAAAGAAGAGAGCTGTGTTTACACTTCGTGCATTTTAATTAAAATTTTGGGTCTGTTTACACGAGCAGAGTTGCATGCGAACGGAAAGATTATCGTACACGATTATCGTGAGCGCGCTACGTTCGAATATCGCCATCAAATCGGTTCCAGTGCATTATGAAGGGAATCTCACCATTCGAGTTTTGAAATTCAAAAGGTTTGTTCGCACTAGCCTAGAATATTATTTCCTGTAATCCTCATATGATTCTATTCTCGGATATTTTGAAAACTTCACAGGTATTTATCTTCGTCGTAAAGCAAACTAAACGAAATCGATTTATAAACAAAATCCAGCGAATACTACTATTGAACTATTCAATAATTTAGTACTATCTATCATGTCTCTACCGATACTTACTGAGAAACATTGAAGAGCTCCGACAAGAAATGTAGAGTGCCCGGTTATGATATTATATCAATTGGGAAATCCAACTCATTATGAATTTATAATATGAGTCGTCTATTATCAAAGGTGGCAATCTATGCATTTGGACAAAAAAAAATTATTGATATGTCAATACAGATTGATTTGAATATAATCGTCTCCTTCAAAGAATACGGTTCAAAACCTGCATTAAATAAAGGTTAATAGTTAACCTGTTATTTATCTAAGATGTCGTTCCGAAGAGTTTTGTGACTGCCAATGGAATACAAAGTCAATAATTCGTTTTTCTAATTTACCAATCATTGTCCAAAAGTCAGATTGCCGGCTTTGATAATAGTCGACTCATATATAGTTTTGAAGTCGTCGTGGCTTAAAGGATAAGACGTTCGGTGCATTCGTGTTGAGCGATGCACCGGTGCTCGAATCCCGCAAGCGGGTACCAATTTTTCTGATGAAATACGTACTTGGCGAATGTTCACGATTGACTTCCACGGTGAAGGAGTACCATCGTGTAATAAAAATCAAACCCGCAAAAGTATAATTTGCGTAATTACTGGCGGTAGGACCTGTTGTGAGTCCGCACGGGTAGACACTACCACCCTACCTGTTTCTGCCGTGAAGCAGTAATGCGTTTCAGCTTGAAGGGTGGGGCGTTGTAGCTGACTGTAGCTTGAGACCTTAGAACTCATATCTCCTCAAGGTGGGTGGCGGCATTTACGTTGTACATGTCTATGGGCTCCGGTAACCATTTAATACCAGGGCTGTGAGCTCGTTCACCCATCTATGCAATAAATAAATGAAATAAAAAAAAAAACACAGAATAGACGAGGGGTCTATAGATCTTCAGTGATCGCTTAGCACTAGCTTTACCGTTACCTTATTATATTGTCGACAAAATCAGATGAGAATACGATCCATCGGACGATGGTTACCGTCGCACGTTGTCGCCACTAATGCTAACGGCTCTACCAAACCGCTACCTATCGCTACACATCAATTAAAAATAAATTCTGTGCGAAGTCAGTTTTTGCAACCGTGTAACCGTAACTTGTTCCGATATTGAGAACGAGCTAAACAAGTTGTTGGCTACTTATTTTTCTGCCACCGTCTCTGTTGATATGAGCTGAACTTATTTGAAATCGATTTTTGCATTTCAAATGGACTTTCATTTGCTAAAAATTCACTATGTACAATACGAACTTTAACTATTCTAGCATATTTATATTTTAGACTAGCTGACCCGACAGACTTTGTAGTGCCTCAATCGACAAATAAAAGACCTAAACTTTTGTATAAAATAAACTTAAAACAAACAAAAGGAATCCATCCGACGGGGGGGACATCAAAGAATTTTTATTTAATTCGGAGCATTTGCATATTTATCTACCTTTTAAACCTTCTCTGGACTTCCACAAATAATTCAAAACCAAAATTAGTTAAATCAGTCTAGCCGTTCTCGAGTTTTAGCGAGACTAACGAACAGCAATTCATTTTTATATATATAGATTATTTGATTAGGCAAGATTAGATTAGATAGATTAGATTGATTAGATTTACTGGTGGTAGGACCTCTTGTGAGTCCACGCGGGTAGGTACCACCACCCTGCCCATTTCTGCCGTGAAGCAGTAATGCGTTTCGGTTTGAAGGGTGGGGCAGCCGTTGTAACTATACTTGAGACTTTAGAACTTATCTCAAGGTGGGTGGCGCATTTACGTTGTAGATGTCTATGGGCTCCAGTAACCACTTAACACCAGGTGGGCTGTGAGCTAGTCCACCCATCTAAGCAATAAAAAAAAAGCAAAAAGAAAGCATACATTTTTGTTGGCAATAAGACTTGCGTAATGTTTTGTTTGAACGAGCAGTTATTGTACTGACAAAATAAATATTCAAACTCAATTTATACATATCTTGGTGTTTAGCAGAAGCTCTATAATGTTAACCAATCACAACTACCAACAAAGAAGTAAAACGTAGAACATTATGTTCGTGCAAAACTAGAAATTTTATTCTTAACCAACGAGCAAGTAACACAACGGAGGGTTACTGAAACTTGCTGCACAAGTTCGTTTGTCGTTTCAGAGTGGGCGTTGAATTGTTCGCGTTGGTGCTTTCATCTCACATTATAATAATTACGAGTATTATTGCGATACGACAGTGATTCCAATGTATAAATTACTAGCTTTTGCCCGCAACTCCGTCCGCGTAGAATAGTTACTTTGGCATAACGCTAAATTTTACCCCCACTTCATTTACGTAGAAAGTGAAAATATTTTTGAATTATAGAATGTTAAAGAGCTATTTAAACCCCTATTTTGAAACATTATTGATTGGTGCTCCACTTGTATTGACCTTACCGTGATGTTATATAGCCTTCTTCAATAAATGACCTATCTAACACTAAAATAATTTTTCAAATCGGACTAATAATTCCTGAGATTAGCGCGTTCAAGCAAACAAACTCTGTGGCTTTGTAATATTAGTATAGATTCGTACTAATCTTATGAGTTACAGAGCATAATTTAAATAGAAAAACTAATTTGTTTTCTGCGTTCCACCAACAGTTTTTTTTTTATTGCTTAGATGGGTGGACGAGCTCACAGACCACCTGGTGGGTACTGGAGCCCATAGACATTTACAACGTAAATGCGCCACCCACCTTGAGATATACCTAAGTTCTAAGGTCTCAAGTATAGTTACAACGCCCCACCCTTCAAGCCGAAACGCATTACTGCTTCACGGCAGAAATAGGCGGGGCGGTTACATTTACGATTAAGAAAAAAGTGGAGATAGGACGTTTTGCTAATAAACACAGATCCGTACTAACCTATGTATATCTATACCGCGAAACTATGGCGCGTTCTTGTTAATAAGTTAGTTATACACTGAAATCCGAAATACAGCCTTATGTCTAAAAGTGAATAGGCTTATATATTATTATGTACCTTTAAAGGCCCCGCTTATCAGTTAACACCAGGCGTATCAACTCAAGGCTTTATTGAGGCTCTCCGAAATGAATATTTACTATTAGTAATTAAGGAGTTGAGTAGAAATGTCACTGAAAGCCAAAGATAGGTGAATAAGGATAAATCACCCGAGAAAGCCGACCGGCCGCATACGTATTTTATCTCATTAATAAATTGAAAGACTCATTAACGTCGTCTTGTCAAATTGAACGCCCAACCAAATTGTAATCAATTGCTTAACGGTGTTTTAAAATTACATTTTGTGTTTGTGTATCAAAGCGACCCTGTCTATAGCTTTTATTGTTCTGTACAACTCATCTCTAACGGAAATACCCTATTGAACCGTTGATCACAGAAATACATTCCGGCGTTATATTAACCACGATTTTGGATACGAACTTACAATGTGCGCCCGGCTCAATCTCATCGTCCATATCCTGCAATCGAAAACTGGGGATGTTCGTAATTATGTTAAATACAGTGGTATCGTTATAGCTGTCACTAATTTTGTATCAGATTTTAAGTTGAAATAAACTCATTGAATTTTCCTGATTTATGGAGGTTTTAGGAACATATTACATCAATATTTGCTATATATAAAAGTTTTGAAAAAAATACGTTTCAATCTTTCGTATGGTAACGCATGCGAAACATTAGGCTGATTTTTAAATAGAGTCTAGCTGTAGCTCTATGACTCTATGAGAGCACTGTATCTTGCAGTGTTTTTTTTTTTTTGAAATTTTCGCTTTTTTATTCACAATAACTTTTTCGGTAATATATTCCTTTATTTTATCGCTAATTATATTTTATATCTCATTGGCATACAGGATGAGCTGATGATGAGATATTACTAAGCTGTTACGAAAAAAATTGATCAATCATTCACTTTGAAGAATAGCATAGATTATGGAATTTTAAATAAAAAACCTGTTTGATAAAAAAAAAATTTTCATCGAGTTTATTTTTTTCACTTTATTTTCTTCAATTTTGTACACACCTGTACAGTTTCGGATATCTCCCTATCAATCTCTAACAAGAGGTTATAAACGATTTGAGATTTCTCTTACAGATTGTACAAAATACATGCATACATGCCCAAATTTTCAACAATCCGCATTAATGTATTGGACCGGAACAAATGTACAATATGCATCCAAACGTCATGTTAAAATCTTTTCAAGGATCTTTATCTTTATTCAGCTTGTCACGGTGCATTACAGATTTCATGCATTCAACAGCTACAATTAATCTTCACCTACAAGCTGACTGCTTTGAGTAAGAAACCCGTATAAATGGAAAAATTCTGTTTTTTTTTAAACTTTGTCATTACAACGGACGACATACATACATACTGTCAACAGAATAATACTTAAAAACGCAACTGTGGTACAAGCCTTATTAGTACATAAACGGTATATAGCCAACGATTAATTAATTGCATTGACACCCAACTTCAAAAGGGACAAAATATCGCGCAACCTAAGTATGGATTACAGCGCGTTTATAAATACGAGTTTATGGGACTTAGTGACAGATACGCACAACGTATTGTTGGTTAAGATTGTGTTATATTTAGACCGACCTGCATGATTGTAAGTCACTAGTGTCTGAAGACTGACGCTTATAGAACCGGTTCCAATCTGAGGCATTTCATTTAAGTCTCCTTTTATGTATAAAACTAGGCACTGGCGTCGGTCCTTATGCAGTGCTATTTACTGGTAACACTAAGACATGCCTCAGCGGGAAATATTTTTATAATTGGCTGTTTCGAAGAGTTATTACAGCGGTATTCTCTTTTCAAACAATTAATGAATTGTTTCGTTTAAGCTTGAGTTCATGATCGCCCGGTCGGACTAATGATTCAGATTATGGTAGTACTAGTCCGGTCGCGATTCTCGATGGGTATCAGAGTCTCTGTTAAGTATATTAGATAATCAAAAGTCTTATTCTTGTCTCGCAGGTGTGCTTACGGCATCCATGACACATGAGAAAATTTTAGCTGGGCTTAGCCTTTTCAATAGTACCTAACCTTTGTTTTTCTTATTTCTAATACATTCATACGAAAACTATAAACGTGAAAGTTGGCATGTTTGAAAGATTGTTATCCGATCCACAAAAAAAAAACGGATTGGGATGAAATTTCGCAAAATTATAGTTTTAGCCCCGATTAACACATTATTTTTTATCATGGTAAATGATTCTCCTCGGGAATACCGGGTATTTCTACTTTAAGAATAGTACAGAGTATTCGCTAGATCGTTATTCATATGCCAAGGGACTTGCAAATCAATTACTAGCTTAAGGACCAGAGACACAGGCAACACTTTATCCCTGGAGAATTATCCTCATTTTTACAGGTTTAGATGCGGTTAAAATGGCAACATCCGGAATAATATTTCTTTAAAAATAATACCTTAAAAAAAAGGTCTATAGACCGAGAACCCGATAAAATACAACTCACGAAATCATATAAAGATTACGTTTGCAAAAGCACTAATAATGGCTTTATGTTTCTGACATCAAGAACTCAGTGTGCTTAGTGTGAGTTTTTTAACGTTCTCGATAGCGTAAAAGTTAGGTCATATTTGTATGGAATGGGATCGTTTGTCTACGTTTGCCGTTAGGGGCGCTGTTCCAACTGCATACAAAATTGGGTTAACTTTTACGCTATCGAAAACGTTAAAAAACTCGCACTAAGCACACTGAACTAATCGATCAAAACTAACACGTGCTTTCTTCCGCAGACTCAACACTGCTGGCCTGAATTCTCGGATGCCTGTGCGAAAAACTTCGAGGAACTACCGTCAGCGATGATAAGAAGCAATAATGGGACCAAGTTACTGAGCATTAACTACATTGAACAATCCGTGCGGCCGTCTTCGCAATATGAACTGACCATAGAATACAACGCGGCGACTGAATCCCAGGTAAAGATAATAATAAAATACGTAAAATATCTTTTAACTACCTACTGGTGGTAGGACCTCTTGTGAGTCCGCATGGGTAGGTACCATCACCCCGCCTATTTCTGTCGTGAAGCAGTAATGCGTTTCGGTTTGAAGGGTGGGGCAGCCGTTGAAACTATACTGAGATCTTAGAACTTATATCTCAAGGTGGGTGGCGCATTTACATTGTAGATGTCTATGGGCTCCAGTTACCACTTATTACAGGTGGGCTGTGAGCTCGTCCACCCATCTAGGCGATAAAAAAATAAAATAAAATAAAACTTATTTTAATATTCATTTTTAACAGATACGTATTTTTAGTGATTAATTACAATGGATGAAGTCTTTCTATACAAATTATCGAAGGTATTTTTGTGTGTCCTTATTCCACCGAATTAAATTTAAAACGTACGTAAAATGTAAAGCTACATAGTTAAACTTTCTCAGGTCTCTCAAATCTGCTATGATCTTCAAAACCACAGTCTTAAGAAATATTTTGTTCAATAACAGAAAAGTACTTGGGCATTTGATAGTCAGCTTAGTTGTGCTTTATGTAGCTTTGCCAAAATCTATGAGGGACGCCTACGATGAGGGTCATAGTGTGCTTCCAATAGTAAATATATACTTTCTGTGATTTTAGTACGATCTAATAATCTCGACCACTCTGATAAGAGTGATACGACAAAGTAAAAAAATATCACAGTCCTGCCAATTCTCCCATGAGGCAAACTTCCGTTCTTATTTGAATGGTACAAACACAAGCTTGTTGTGCCGATGACTAGGTCACATAAGATATGAAATTAATTCGGGTGTTTGTCTGTGCGCCTGTACAACAAAATCCCACAAGATGTTCAGAACCTACATTTACATAGGTTTAAGAAAACTATTAAAGAACATCTGTGCAATAAAGCTTACTATAAAGTCAATGATTATCTAGAAGATTGCACAAAGTGGGAATAAGTTGCTCGCTCCGGACATTTCAATATTGTAATAATTGTTACGTTATAATACTAATTGTTAAAAAAAAATCTAATATTAAAGAAATATCTAATAATAAAAAAAAAAAGACGTGCCCGCTGAGTTTCTTGCCAATTCTTCTCAGGACGGAGGCTAGTTTTTGTGAATTGGCAGTAGTTCTTTTGACGTTCAACGAGTATGTATCATTTATGTTGAATAATTTTTTTTGATTTGATTTGGTAGGACACTGGTCAATACAATAAATAAATAAATTAAGATTGAGTTTGAGTAACGTTATTAACGTTTCGTTATCTAGTAAATTTTTTTATTGCTTATATGGGTGGACGAGCTCACAGCCCACCTGATGTTAAGTGGTTACTGGAGCCCATGGACATCTACACGTAAATGCGCCACCCACCTTGAGATATAAGTTCTAAGATCTCAGTATAGTTACAACGGCTGCCCCACCCTTCAAACCGAAACGCATTACTGCTTCACGGCAGAAATAGGCAGGGCGGTGGTACCTACCCGCGCGGACTCACAAGAGGTCCTACCACCAGTAAAAAACGCCAGAAAACACAACAGAATGAGCTTGCTGCGATCTACAACTAAAAAACAAAATTTTATGATGATGTTGATGTTCCATTTAGTCATTCCCACTGTTGTTCGTCAAATAGTCATTAACAGAAATCTACGTATTATGTGATTAACGTAATTGCTATAAACACAGCATTCATGACAAACCGAGTTTCTCATACCATACGACAAGCAATTAAATTAATGATACCTACGCATATACTGCAGCGAGGATTAAGCGGACCCGACATTAAATGCAAACAAATTGTATGCAGTAGTACCTCATAAGCGCCATCAAACTGAAAAATTATGTAAACTGCGGGACACTTAAATCGGGTCACGCATCGTCGAGTTGGGCAAATTTAGATTTCGTATACTGAATCTTTGTATTTATTTATGTGTCAAGTTTTTATGTAATTTTTTATCTGACGTACCGTACGGTACTGACCACCATTTCACTATTTTACTGTTCTGAAATTATTTTCAATGACATGTTAAGTTGAAATCAGTTAAGTCGATCAACATTGTTTTTCGATAATTGTTGATTAAAAAAATGTTTTGAATAACTTGGATATTGCAAGACGAGTGTTCTGACTGGAAAGTAATTGGTAACATAGAAGGAAAAATATCGAAAAGAATTTGATGTTTAATAACATTGAACCATCATACTATTTAAATTGCAAATTTCTACTTTCTAAACTTTTCAAGCATAACAGGAAATTTAACTCCAAATAACAACATAGCCTCAATATGTCAGAAACGAAAACTTTTTAAGATATCTCCTTCAGTGATAACACGAAATCGAAAATAAATAAATTTGCTAAAATTACGTATATAGGTATAGATGTGACCTTAATTTGTTTTTTGCAGATAAAAATAGAAATCGTAAACTCGACGCAGACTAGGAATCTTAAATTTTCTGACACAACGAAATGCGAAAATTCTGAATGCACTGCAAAGATTGCGGTCAGGCCATTGGAAACGTTCTGCACGTCTTCCGGCAGTCCTTACGAATACGTATACGCGAACATTTTCTTTGTGGACCTGAACGAATCGACATTGGTGAAGTATTTGATTTCGTGCGCGTGTCCTTGTTCCGCCCAACCCGAACCAAACTCGGAGACGTGCCACAAGAACGGACAATTAATTTGTGGTATTTGCGAATGCTACGACGGATGGTGAGTGTTTGAAATTTAATAATATTTTTCGCGGTAATTAAATATCTGTTACTCTATCTTGCACTGTTTCTCGTACTGTCACATTGAACTCTACAATTACATCTTGGCATTAATTCGTCTTCAATAGCACTATATTAAAATTTAGCGTATTCCGTAGCACACAACGAATTTCTATGATTCAATCTATACTAATATATAATACAATTTCAACGGTAGGCAGCGGCTTGGCTCTGCCCCTGGCATTGCTGAAGTCCATGGGCGACGGCAATCACTCACCATCAGGTGGGCCGTATGCTCGTCTGCCTACTAAGGGCAATAAAAAAATAAAAATAATAATAATATGATTTTCTACAGTAGTTTTTGCGGATGTTCCGTTATAACTACTGAACCATGCATCAGATAGACTTGAAACTTGGTTTTCATGTAGAAAATACATGTACTTAATGGATAGGCTAATATTTATATACGTGTTGGACTCCCTACACCAGTTGCGGGGGCGTTAACGATGAGAATCTTTGTGAGGGTGAGAAATAATAAGCTTAATGTTAAATGCCCAGCGAAGCGGACGGGTACAACTAGTATAATATACAACCAGATTGGCTAATCCAAAGATACAAAAATCAATTGTGTTGTTTATATGAAATCAAATACAGCGTGCTGTGTCCGACCCCCTTTTCAGGCCTAAATGATTAATCTTTTCGCTTTATCAATAAATAAATAAAAGACCAGAGACGTAACTACTGTTGATGAGTTTAAAATTAAATAAAGTTGCTCATATTCGCTCAGTAAAATTCTAAACAGATTTCCTTTATTACTTAAATGTACCGAATTTGTTAAACAGCTCAAACTGTATCAATTGCAAATATATGAAGTTGTTATGACAAAGCGCAAATATTTTAGCAGCTAAATGAATTGTATAAATAAAGCATTACCTTTTTAGGTCTGGAAGTTTCTGCAACGAAGCAGCTCAGACTCCAATAACGGTAAGAAAACATATAGCTATTTAAACATAAACACTCTCTATAGTTTGATCACCAACTAAAAAAGCCTTTTTAATATTCAACTCAATATTCCTTCGGATATTTAGTATTTCCGAGAAAACTATATCGGTTACTTTGTAGGTGTAGCTAATCCACTACGTCAGTAAATAAACCTCAGAATCTATTTTCAACACCCTTAAAAAAATCATTAATTACCACAACTAGTTGTCTTAAATTTTTCAACAACGAGATTAGCAAAATTCGGTGTCAACGGCACATTAACCCGTTGTTATTTTTAAAATTTAGTACGTGCCCGATAGCGCAATTCGTGACTCTTTGTATTCGTGTAATATGTATAAATTTTTCTCATCATTAAAAACACTAATATAATATCAGTTCATTTAAAATCGATCATTCAAAATTTCTTAATTTGAAATTCTTCTGTAACATTTTAAAATATTTTTAAATATTTAAATCGTAAACAACAAAAAAATCTTCAATATTTCAATGCTTAAACTGATAGTGTGTCTCATGGATTATGTCTTCAGGTCATTATAATAAATACAAAAAGCTGATGTAGATGCTTAGTAATTCTAACCTGCTGACACTACTATGTTGATATCCCGCACTATCAGGTAGTAAGAATGAATTCTGCTCCGATTGGTCGGTAAATCGATAAATCTTTTGATAACGTCACTGATATTTTCTAAGAGTATTTACACATGGCAGTCTGCCTCAGGGCCCTGAAACTGCGATACTTTAAGACAGTTATTTTTTTGTATGGAAACTAGCGACATCTTGTAGCGGATGCCCCTAAACTTATAGGTTATTAAAGTTAAGGCATATCATTATTGTATATCTAAACTCAGAAAATAAAAAAAATTAATAAATCATACAAGTCTGTATTTGTTATAGACAAATTGATTAAATTTTATCAATTTGTGGTTTTTGAGAATTAAAAAACACTTTCATTAAAAATAAAATATAGGATAGGTAATATGTTACTGCCATCTATATATATAAGTAATGAGAAACTAATTGAAGCGCTATAACTAATTGTATAAGAACAGAGAAGTGTCATTATTTTAGAAGCGTAAAAATAAATGAACATCCTTATTTTGAAACATGTTTTCTTTTCAAACAGCCTGTTGTACCTACAATTGTTGAGAAGAAATCACCGAAATGTGAATATCACGGCCATTGGCTGTCAAGCGGAATTTGCGATTGCTTTAAAGGATGGTAAGTCGTAGTTTTGTAAATTTTCTGGGTTTAAAATTTTCTGGGTTAAAAATTTTCTGTCCTTGAAAAGGCCACTTCGCAAAAAATCTTCATAATAACATATCGTATCGTCGACAGGACGGGAAAGAACTGCAACGTACTGAACTGCGGACGCAGACGTGGAGATATCGGCTGCAGTCGAACCAGTGAACTTGTGAGTTACATTCTTATCCTATTATTTGATTACCTTAAATGTTCAGACGAGATTACCATTCCACGAGGTGATCCTATGACTTGAATTTTAATTCTCTGTAGCGTTCACAGAAGTACCGATGCTTAAAGATGTAACGGGTAATAAATGAATGATTGAATGAATGAATGAATGAATGAATGAATGATTTATTTTATTTCAGACAACAACAACAAGTCCATATGTGTACATAGTATCATTGACACATACTTAAAATTACCAAAACAAATCAAATAAAAAGATACATGTATTAAAAATAATTATCAGTTGAATACATTTAAAATATTCCATTCAACTGATACTTCGAACCAACCATTGTAACTATTATTATTTAGTCCGCAATATAAACGTTCCTTAATTTAAAAGTGCCATTGCCTCATAAAATATGATAGTTGCTTAGACACACAACTCATCTTTTAAAATTAATTCAGTTCCATAATCGATATGTTAAAGTCCAGTCGGCAAAAAAAAAACCTCGCTCCCTATCTTCTTGTGGGTGTCGTAACCAAAACTGGACAGTTACACAAAAAGTACTAAAGCTTATATTCTATTAGGGGGAATGCTCAGGCAACGGTGAGTGCGACGCTTGCGGCGACGCCTGCGTCTGCAAAACCGACATCGAAGGGGCCCAGTACTTAGAAGCGGACAACAACTGCGTGGACCTGTGCATGACTGTTGAACAGTGCAAGGATTGTTTATCTAGCAACGGGCCGATGCAGTGTTCGAACTGCAACATTGTGAAGGACGCGTACAACCGTACCGTCTCGGAAGAGCTAGACTCTTTAAACAGGAGAGTGTGGATGCATTGCAGCTACATCAACGTCACGACTGAGTGCAAAGTCTTGTATTTGGCGATGAGAGAAAACGAAGTTGTGCATATAATGATTGAGGACTATTGCGAGGTGTCAACGCCGGCCGGTCTGTTCGCGTCGCCGGGTGAGTTTCAGTTTTTGTTTTTTTTTTATTGCTTAAATGGGTGGACGAGGTCACAGCCCACCTGGTGTTAAGTGGTTACTGGAGCCCATAGATATCCACAACGTAAATGCGCCACCAACCTTGAGATATAAGTTCTAAGGTCTCAAATGTAGTTATAATAGTTACAACGGCTGCCCCACCCTTCAAATCGAAACGCATTACTGCTTCACGGCAGAAATAGGCAGGGTGGTGGTCGCGGACTCACAAGAGGTCCTACCACCAGTAAAAGTCCAGTCGGTTATGTGTGCTCAGTGCGAATTTTTTAACATTCTCGATAGCGTAAAAGTTAGCTCATATTTGTATGGAACGGGATCGTTTGCGTACGTTTGCCGCTAGGGGCGCTGTACCAACTGCATACAAAATAGGCTTAACTTTTACGCTATCGAGAACGTTAAGAAACTCACACTAAGCACACAGACGTGCAATTCTGTTAAACAAACTCGCGCTGTCACAGCGAGGATTCCGCCGTGTACTTTAACTATAATAATATTTATTTGAGATCACTTTTGAGTGTTTTCTGGGTGTTCTTCAGTACGCGTGGACCGAAACGCGAGCGTTTAACAAAATTGCACTTCTATTGTAAATTTATATTTATAATTATATTTATAATCGCATTTATTTTTATATTTATAATCGCATAGTGCACACACTAAGACTTATAGTTTATCCATTACATCGTTATTTTATTTAATTATTAGAAGAACAAAAACTAGGAAATTGATTTAACAAGGTTATGTATGCCTAGTTCCATCTAAACACAAAATGAATTAAAAGTAATAATATTTTATCGTAGATCTCAATGACTTAAGACAACAAAATAAACAATTATATGAACCAAGAATAATTTTGAAAAGTATGTAATAATGTACGTTATTTTTTTTAATACGCTTTTATTAGCTACAGAAGTATTTTAAATCAAAAATGTATTCAATAAATGTAATATAATATTAAAAACTCATACGTCACATTTGACGTGTACAGAAAATTTTCTAGAAATTAAATGGAGATAATTATCTATCTAGGTACGGACAATAGAAATTAAATATTTTTTTATTTGGAAGATAGCATAAAAAAACTCGCAAATTTATTACCACAGACGCTCAATACTCCTCAGGTGTGGTCAACGATTTTCAAATTAATGTTATGTTTGGTGAGCGAGTACAAAACTCATTTGAAATAGTGATTAGACAATGTCTTAATTATTACCTAAATAATTACTATATATATTCTTGGAACATAATCATAAAATGTTTAAGTTCAAAACGTTTTTTCAACGACACGTTTGGCCCGACCAAAACAGTTGTTCATTTTGAATGTTTAAATTTTAAAGGCTGTTCAAATATGCGGTCGCCAGCTGTTCTCATATGCTCCTTGTGTCTGTCTCGCCTATGCAAATATGTTTATTACATTCACGTAAAAAAACGAGTTTAAAAAAATATTTTTCCTTCATCGAAATTCCCATTTTAAAGTCGTATCTTTCTTTTTTTTCTTAACTGTTTAAAAAAAACCATAGAAAGTAGGTCAGTTGTTAATTCGATCACGGTCAACAATCTACAATCATCGCGTTCCAATAGCTGATGGAGTGATCAATAATTTAAAAATTAAATAGCTATTCTGCCTACTGATAAACTAATTACAAAATAATTAATGTTTGACACATTATTTAGTTTGTTCCACGAACAAACATTCAACCAGAAAACAAATTGTTCGACGTTCAACTGTATATTCATTTACAACGGCTTAATTAATTAGTCTTACATTGCCCTTGTTCCTTATTGCTTACAGATTACAATAATAAAGCAACATGTAAATATTAGAAAAAGATAACAATGCTAAACATTCAGTTTGATAATCCACTTCTGTAAAACGAATACAGCAAAAATAAAAAGTATTAATAAGCACATAAGTTTACAGTAAATTGAATAACAGCTACCCTTTGCCGAATTTTATGTGTTGGCCGCCATATTGTCAATGCCGCTGACGCACGCCGCTTGTCAACAAATAAGAAATGAAAATTTATGAATAAAAATAATACGTAATTTGTACATAACCTGCATTTTCCTGTTGTACTATTGATTTTACAGCATGAAAATAAATCCGATGAATTATGTTATTGTTATACAATAAATACGTTTGCATATTTAAATCATAGACAATCAAATGTTGATGTCTCTTAATGTAAGCGGCACAGGGTTTTTTTTGAACATTTCACGAAAATTAAGCCTGATTCTTCTTATATTAACATAACAAAAGCTTACTAACCAAAAATATATTTCCTTAGCTTACTAAATGTTTGTAACAAATAAAATGTCCATTGCTGTGAGTGAAGGCATTCCCTTTTGAAGTTTACGGTATATACGTTATGTCCATGGGCTCCAGTAATGAATAAACACCAGTTTGTGAACCCGTTTCTTATCTTTCCAGTGACGTCGGTACTATTTGGACTACTAGCCGTGATATGCGCGGCGTCGCTAGTCGCTGTGGCCGTGTGGAAGTACTTCAATCGCATCCCAGCACAGGACTTGATAAAGCCAGGCTACATGAGCGTGGAGGCGGCCACAAGCACCGTACAGAACCCGGCCTACGTGACGCCGATCTCTTCGTTCATCAACCCTACGTACCAAAAATGCTGATCTCGGTAAGTTATAAATAAATTATTCTTCTTCTTCTACTTATCCTTATGCCGCATTATATAGGATCGTCATAACATATTCTCTTATCATGCTGCATAAGGATTTAGCATACAACCAGTTTAGCAGACGACCTGACGTCAACCCTCCTTGGGATTATATCTCCAAATTTTAATGTCCAGTATAATATAGCACACGGAGGGACTTTTATGTCTCTGTGTATAGAGATGATATTAATCTTTATCCAAATAAATACGTTATTCATTACATATCATTATGTTTTTGTTTTATCAGTTGTTATTCACGAAGCTGCGCAAGCATTTCTGTTAGAGACTCTACTTTCTTTTTTAAGCGGATTATTTGGTCATAAAGAGCAGTACAGTGTAGTCGTCGTCGTTTCGCGATTTATTTTAAATTGATAATTTGACGTTTTAGTTTACGCTTACGTGGAGTATCATCTGTAGATGGCACCATTATATTTTTATCCGTTACTGGCATTACCAAAGTTTCAGTAGTAGGTACTTGTCGGCGTTACGCCAGGGTTTTCACACATAAGTTCTTTTACAATGAAAATACAATACAATTCTATAAAACTTTAACATTACTTGTTTACAACAAAAAGCCACGCCTTAGTTATTCAGTGGTTCTTACACAGTTAGCCATTTTGTGTTGGTTATAGCAACTACAACTTCTTTTATACAAACAAATGTAATTGCTGCGAAACAATTCACAAAATATAGCTTAATATTCACAATACATATTTTAGTGATTTTTACCTGACTGACATTTAATTTATTTTACATGAATTACTTTTAAGTAATATTGACTAACATTGTTATTATCCAGCCTAATCATAGATGGCGCCAACAACATCATTGCATAACAATTACAATACTTAATTAAATTATTAGTACTGTTACTTATAATATAAATTATTATTAATATTTATGCTTTATTCATATTTAATCATTTATACAGTCATTTGTGCTTTTATACAATAATACAAACATTAAACATATACTGAACATTTTCACATCAAAACAGTGTCTGCAAATTATTAAATATGGTAGAATAACAATTTTGTTGCTGATAATAAATAAATATTAACATAGAATAAACTAAACTATATATTATTATGTTAATTATTGCCAATGGTGGCGTTTGCGCCCATATACTCATAGAAGGCACAACAATATCATCCGTAGATGGACTCGACAACGGTTCACTTATTGATTGCTCCACAATTTTTTCTCTTCTAATTGATACCGCGAGATTATTTTTTGTTTCATCCTAAAAAAAAGTAATATTTAGTTAGATTAAGTTTTAAATAAAGACAAATGGCATTAAAAAACTGCAAATATAGTAAGCGAAGCATAGAAAAGAATAGAAGATTTTACGTTAGGCTTATGCCGAATGGTCGATGAAGAAGAAATAAGAAAGTAATTGACACAAATGTTATTTTTCTACAAAAAATGATGAAACGTTAGTTTTAAGAAATGTTAATATAATATGAAGGATTATATTCATATTATGTTATAAAGACCATTGTAATTGAATATGCAATTTCGAAAAGGGCACATGTTGCATATTTTGTCAAATACGTTTTTTCATATACATGTAGTTTTGAGGCTTACCTACACCCATTTTATAATAATTCCAGTAATAATCAATTGCTAATTAACACTAAAATATATATCAAAAGTTCATATTTTAAATTTTACACTGCTTTAGAAAATAATCAGTTTTTTTCATTTCCTGAACATTTTACATTTTCCGAGATGTGCCCTTTTCGAAACTGCATATTCAATTACACTTTGAGAAAATCGCGAATATAATAATATAATTATTTGACTATACTATGTTTAGTTAACGACCGAAAACACAAAATACTTGTTTAATCCCTTGAAAATCAGCATAATCTTACTTCAAGTTTTACCTCTGGTATTGCACCGTCAACCAGCTTGCGCAGTCGACTTTTCGTTTCATAAAAGGATGAAGCATTTAAATGCATGGAGCAGATAAAATTCCAGATATTGGGCTCCCAGTTCGGTCTTTTTATTGCTGTCACCCATTTATTTGCCAACTCAGGGTTTTTCGGAAATCTAAAATTTAGATAGATAATTATAGAACCGTAAGTATATTTAAGTTTACCGATTACGTATTACAATTCCAAACTTTTATTTAGTCATTGATCTTAAATACAATAAAGAAAGAAAAAAATTTAAAAAAAAAGAAATAAAAGAAATCATGTTATTACATAATATTTGAGTACAACGTGGTACAGCACTAGCTCCAATGCGGAGAAGGTCGGAAGCGGGGGGTGCGGGAACGCATGCTGCGTGAACCCACCCGCGCGCCTCCCGCAACACCCTTTTTCGCCTTGAGTAATTTTCTTAAAATCTGTTTTCCTATCAAAACACTACTTACCGATGAAAAGAAATATCATTGTTCTTTTTAGTTTGCTTCCGTGAATCATTCTTACAGTTTGGTACTGCACATTTCACCACTATAACATTAAATTTAAATAAATATCGGCGGGAGAAACAACCAGCGCGTTCGACCCTTCGTGACTAATAGTGTCGCCCTTGCGACTTCGATACTGTTCAAACCCGTGCTTACAATTCATACTCACTAACAGGTGCTCTATAGCTTGCTTACGTATACTCTAAGGGTAGTCTCAAATTAAATATAAGTAGTTTTTTTTAAACCGATCTTGTAGGCAGACGAACTTAGTAGCGTCATTCCGTAGTTCCGTCGAGAACAAATCACACGTTACTAAAGGTATTGGAATGATAAAGTTTGACATTTACTCTGTGATATCTAAGCTCAATGATGCTTCTGTGGAGGGTAGAAGAAGTAAGAAGGACCATCTTGTATATGCAACAAGTCGAAAAGGTGTCCACCTGTAAATGGCAAGCTATTATTGGAAGGCTCATCGAAATAGTGCTAGTGTAGGAAATGGAAATTATATTATTACTAGCTTTTGCCCGCGACTTCGTCCTCGTGGAATAGTTCAAAAATAATGCTTTATTTTAGAACAAATTTGATTAGCATAAAAAACGTGAGTCAACCTTAACATATAGACATGCGCGGACTTTTTTTTAGATCTTTTAAAGAGGAACAATTCTGTCATACATTATTTTAGCGAAACTTTAACCGTTTTTGCAGCGCACGCAGCGGAAGCTCTCAAAAGGGAAAAAAAAAACGATTTTGAAACATTCCTTATTGGTACTCCGCTTGTATTGGTCTTAGCGTGATGTTATATAGACTATAGCCTTCCTCAATAAATGGACTATCTAACACTGAAAGAATTTTTGAAATCGAACCAGTAGTTCCTGAGATTAGTACGTTCAAACAAACAAACTCTTCAGCTTTATAATATTAGTATAGATGAATATAGCCGTTTTAAATAGAGTCAAGTGTGTTGGGTTGACAAATTAAATATCTGTCGTGAGTTGTGTAGTTAAAAAATATGCAGTATTTAAAACCAGGACGTATTTCTTTCATTCTTAATTTAATATCCTACTTTGAGCTCAGTTTTTCAAATCTTTCCACTTGCTACTATGGCGTCAGCTTAATTGGCTTCTTTCAGCGAGCAAGCACTTTTTAATACACTAAGACGGTTCTCCTTACTTCTACCCACCACAGCTCCAAACGGAAGAATAAAGTGATATCTAGAATACAGTCTATATTGCGGTAGGCAGCGGCTTGGCTCTGCCCCTGGCATTGCTGAAGTCCATGGGCGACGGTAACCGCTCACCATCACCGTATGCTCGTCTGCCTACAAGGGCAATAAAATAAAATAAAAGTGATATCAGTAAAAAATATAATAAAGCCTTTACGAATCGAAAGAAATCAACAACGAGTAGTCAATTAGTTTGGCCGTACAACCTTGAACCGGCGTGGAAGTGGCCTGCAACAACACGAAGCCTCTCACTAGTTACACCATATCATAAACAGATTGTAACTAAAACGTATTTTATGTGTATTCAAGTAGAGTACATTTTCCAGAGAGTACAGAGTTTGTTTTCGTTGATAGGCAAACGGATTGATGATTCACTTGAGACATGAGTTGAAAGTTTCAATAGTATAGAACAACCTTACCCAAAGTGGGCACTGCAGGCCTAAAGAAGGGAGGTAAGAATCCAGAAAAAAAAATGGGGGCGTTGTGTAGGGGCTTGGAAGGCGATTTGTAATTTCGTCTAGGAGGACTCTTAGACACCGATTGAGCTCACGTTATAGTGGTTTTTAAGTAGGATAAAAAAGGGGGGGCGCTAAAAAATAATTTATTCTTAAAGTGGGCAGTAGACAAATTAAGTTTGGGAACCCCTGGTATAGAATAACGTCTGTTTCGTGAGTGGTAAAGTTACATCGAAACAAGTATTGAATATAATATTAGCTACACAATTCAGCGTACATATTTTTTTTTTTTTTTTTTTTATTGCTTAGATGGGTGGACGAGCTCACAGCCCACCTGATGTTAAGTGGTTACTGGAGCCCATAGACATCCACAACGTAAATGCGCCACCCACCTTGAGATACAAGTTCTAAGGTCTCAAGTATAGTAACGACGGCTGCCCCACCCTTCAAACCGAAACGCATTACTGCTTCACGGCAGAAATAGGCAGGGTGGTGGTACCCACCCGCGCGGACTCACAAGAGGTCCTACCACCAGTAATTACGCAAATTATAATTTTGCGGGTTTGATTTTTATTACACGATGTTATTCCTTCACCGTGGAAGTCAATCGTGAACATTTGTTGAGTACGTATTTCATTTGAAAAATTGGTACCCGCCTGCGGGATTCGAACACCGGTGCATCGCTCAACACGAATGCACCGGACGTCTTATCCGTTAGGCCACGACGACTACAATCACAATTACAATCAATGTAATTGATTTAAACTTAAGCTTGTCGGATGTGGGAATCGAACCCGCAACCCTCGGCGCCATAGTCAGAGGTGCTAATAACTGCACCACCGAGTCAGGCGAAATGAAACTAATATCGAATAATCGAGTTCTCAAACCAGAAATTCAAGTTGTGACAAGTATGCATAAAAAATTGACAGTCTAGTTATAGACACATAATATTATTACCTTTTTATTGTCATTTGATCTTGTAAGTAGCGGTCACTGCACTCCTAAGTACCTTATTACCAAATTAATCAACTTAGCTTGGTATAGCATTACTAATTTATTTATGTCGTAAAGCAGTACTGTTTTGTTATTCGAAGGGTGAGACTAACAACACAAGCGATATTTCGACCCTTACATCTCAAGATGCTCCCATTCATGTTAAAACGTCTATGAGCATCACTTAAAACTAAGTACCTACTTCGTGAGCTGATTTCACCTATAGGTAATAAATTGTTTACCTAATTTGGGGCTCATATAACACTCGCAACGAACACAAACAAACATCCCGACGACGTACTCACACAATTAATATCAGCTCGACCAATACTTCTACAGTCCGATAAAGCGTCGTCGTTGCGATAATTTATACCACAGTATAAATCAATAAGCGCTGCCACCAGCCACTGAATGTAGATAAGGAATTAATGTCACTTGCTTTAACTTAACGCTTTATTTATACAAACACTATATTCGTTTGAATAAGGCAAGCGTGTAATTGCTTTGGTTATAAAAGCCGATTTTATCTTAGGGAATTTTATAATAGATTCATTATAAGTTGGGGATTGAACTAGAAAAAGTACTGTTGACGAAGATAATCGGAAATACTATAAATTGTATGTAGTCCTTAGTACATAATATATGTAAATGGAATAACATTTTAGAGTACAATAAACCTTAATTTACTCTACTCTAGGTGTAGGTAGGTTACTTTCCGGTCATCGTTCTCGTCGAACCCGTCGCTTGTGACGAAGGGCTCGACGAGTAAATTAACCCTCAGACACAGCCCACTGAGTTTCTCGCCGGATATTCTCAGTGGGTCGCGTTTCCGATCCGGTGGTAGATTCTGCGAAGCACGGCTCTTGCTAGGGTTCGTGTTAGCAACGTCATCAGGTTAGAGCCCCGTGAGCTTACGTACTAGTTAGGCCGACACTGATATAGCCTCTCAAGGCTATCAGCTTAGGTGGGGAAAAAAAACTACTTTTTCTTGAAAATTTTATTCTGGAAAAGCAGCTTCGAAATTTAAAAACGTAAATATGACGTAACAATTCAAAATTTAAATAAAGAATAGTGAGCACATAGGTGCATAGTAAGAAAATTTCACTACCACGTACATTACTGGCTGTGACGTAATCTTATACAGAAATTGTTTTATTGTCATTCGTAAAAAACCCTCTCCATCCCACATCTGAAACTTCAAGTTACAATTCTTCTGATTTACACATTTTTGTATTTAATTTCCTTTAACATAATTAGATGTATGGTAAGATTAATATATTTAGTCAACTTTCTTGATCCTTCAATAAAATGTAATTTCTAAGAATTTTGTACTTAATGAATTAAAACTAATTAACATCGAGCTATCAAGCCTGAAACGGTTGCGAGGGGTCTTGCGAGCCCGATCGGGTATGTACCGCTTTCTGTCTATTTCTGCCACGAAGCAGTCATTAGTTCTAGTTTTATGAACGTTATATTAATTGTACAACACATTTATGAATTTGACGCCATATTTCACGGTGAGCAAACGATGCCTACGTTGTTATGTTTTCGGGCACCGGTATCCGCTATTGTCATCTCCTAAAGAATCCGTAAGAGTCATATTATTATTACAACAACAACAAAAAAAACATCGAATTCCTCAAAACCTCTTTAACACACATCAACGTGAAAGGTATACAAGAGCTTTTTAAATATCTTTTTTGTGACCTCACTTAGAGAGTTCAGTGAACGTGGACGGTTTAAAACTTGACCTCTCACACGTAGCGTCGAGTGTCGGGAACACGGTTCAAATGCGAGTAACCGATCTACAATTTGCTAAATATTCGCACCGAGAATTCATTTGATTCAATTGACGTCATCTATTTGTCTGAGAAGTACAACACAGATCTATTTGCGGAGCGACAATTCATAATAATATGCCGTTATATGGTATAATATTATTCAGAATATAAATCGAATAATCTAATACAAATATATAGATTTTTTTTATTGCTTAGATGGGTGGACGAGCTCACGCCCCACCTGATGTTAAGTGGTTACTGGCCATAATTGTGAGCCTCCACGTGTAGCTACCACCACGCTACCTATTTCTGCTGTGAAGCATTAATGCTTTTAGGTTTGAAGGGCGGGGGAGCTCTAGTTAAAAGTGAGACCTTATAACTCATGTCTCAAGGTGCGTGGCGCATTTACGTTTAGATGTCTATGGGCTCCAGTAACCACTTAACACCAGGTGGATTGTGAGCTCGTCCACCCATCTAAGCAATAAAAAAGTGATATTCTTCCGTCTCCAATGGCTTCAGGCTATGCTATAAAACAGCTGCACATCTCATCGGTGAAATAACTAACATTCTGTATCTAGTTCAAGTTAGCCATTCTAAAACTCGTCCAATCCATCTATACTGATCCATAACATATATGTATATGTGGTATAAAAGAACAAATTAAACAAAAAATAGAAACAGTCTTTAGTGTTCTAGATCATTCTATCAATAATGCTTTCATAACAACCATAGCCGGCAGTGCGATGCGAAATAACCTATCGCGTTTATACATATATGCGTTTAAAGTATCTATCGCACGATCTTCCTTTTAGACGGATCGAGCTGCATTTGGATCATAACGTTTTGTGGTCACACTCTCAAATTGACTACATTTTCTTCTTAATGGTTTCGCTCCTGATAGAGCGGTCGATTGTTATTTAGCCTTGGAAGGGTGCGGATTTGATCTCTCCTTGCTCGAGGCCATTCTGCTGCACTCTTAAAATACCTCTGCTCTTAAAAAAGTACGCTTGAAAAAGACGTTAAAATTTACGACCCGCACTCAACAGATTCGAATTCCATTCATGACCCTTAAAACGTTTGTCCTATTTTTTCTTGCGGTACCCAATGAACGCGGTGTCGAGGTCACAGTCATCGTGGACTCTCGTGTCGTGTACACACTAATTTACGTTCCGTATTCACACGAGCGTGCGTATTAAACATTCTAAATAGGTGTTTCCCGTTATAAAATTAAAACAACAAAAAATAACTACTCAGTCGTCGTTCGATCGATGACGTTATTCAAATGAATTAATATAAAAACTCGTTTGCCATGCACAAACATTACTTGTGAGCATTGGAAAAGGTACTAATTGTGTTTCGTCTTCACGGGCATTACAAAAAATCAGTGCTGCGCGAAATATTAATTCTGAATATCGATAACGATGATTCATTAGTACTGTAATTTTATGATCGATACACGAGTAAACAATGTTACTTACAAGTTCTCGTAACAAAGGAAGACGCGGCCCACACATAATAGTGACAATATACAGTACTTACCGCGCAATGAATAAACAACGGTAAACTCAAATCGTGATATAAGATAAATTGAATACTAGTCGGATCGCTAATCATCCACGATCATGGCCACAGAAAATAGCTAGGCGAGCAGCGAACCGCTGTCAGACCAGACTTGAAAAATGTAGATTATAGCGTTTCAAATGTTGAAAATGACGGCATAAATATTATTTGACAGCTGTCACCGCCGATGACAGTTTAGCTGTGATTAAAGCGATTATGCTATTGAAAACTGGACACTAAGAATAGGCCATTTAAAAACTGAGAATTTACTTTGTGGATTTCTATGGCCTCCGGATACCGCTTAACACTAGGTGGGCCGTCTAATTCAAAATAAAATTTAAAAGCACAGTAAAGTTTTAAGTTGAACAAATTTTCGGTTTCGTTAGCATTTTGTTTTTTTTTTTTCCTACCCAAGCTGAGAGCTTCGAGAGGCTGTTTCAGCGTAACCTTAACTAGTAGGTGCGCTCACGGGGCTCAAACCTGACGAGGCTGCTAACACGAACCCTAGCAAGAGCCGTGCTTCGCAGAATCTACCACCGGATCGGAAACGCGACCCACTGAGGAGATCCGGCGAGAAACTCAGTGGGCTGTGTCTGAGGGTTAATTTACTCGTCGAGCCCTACGTCGCAAGCGACGGGTTCGACGAGAACGATGATCGGTTGTGGTACTAATCAAAGTTAGTAGCACAATAGAACATCTCTCACACTAATTCCACAAATTATTCGAAACAAACGTAAAATTTAACAAATTTCGTAAAAACTAATCTATCGAGTGAGGTCAAGGCATGTGCAACTCCGAAAATTACGATGCCTCGTATTTCCTATAATATTTTATTATTGAAGTCGATTAGCATATTCCTCGTCTATTCTATTGATAAAGGCAAGATTAATCTTTGAAGATACTCACGTTTAAATGCTACATACATTAAAAATCAATTTCTGCTCGGTGAAAAAATTCCATTAGCGATACGAGAACTTGTTTTAAGACTTATGAAATGTTATTTATATGTCAGACATTAATCGATCTTAACAAATCGTTGTTAATTTCTTTCTCCGCATAGATCGATGTGGTGTAAATTTGTAAACATAATAGGTGTAGATAAACATAGCTTTTTATTTTCGCTTCAAAACTCAAATAATAATCTATATATGTAAAAATGAATTGCTGTTCGTTAGTCTTGCTAAAACTCGAGAACGGCAGAACCGATTTGGCTAATTTTCGCCTTAAATTATTTGTGGAAGTCCAGAGAAGGTTTAAAAGGCAGATAAATATGAAAATGCTCGGACTTAAATAAAAATAACAATTTTGTTTTTCCTTTGATGTGTCCCCCGTAGGACAGATTCCTTTTGTTTGTTTTAAGTTTATTTTATGCAAAAGTTTAGGTCTTTTATGTATCGATTAAGACACTACGAAGTCTGCCGGGTCAGCTAGTACGTAATAATAATAATACGTCTACAAATCGTTAAACTTTAAAATACTTTACCATGCCCGAGTCTCTCAACATAATATAAGTAAATTTTAATTCATAATTTTATTCTTCGAAAAGGATTTAATACAAACATTTCCAATCTGAGTAAATACCCAAAAATCGTTCGAAACATTAATGATTTAAATAAAGTTTAATATACTGTTTTCTATGACAAGAATCGCGGTCGGAAATCCCATTAGATTATTTACAAATATCTCGTTTTTAACCAAATTAATTTATCCCTATCCCATTCGTTACGATCCATTTTAAAAATTTACATTAATGTATAATTTAATTCGTTAGTTATGTTTAATTACTCGCTCTCCCGGTTCTGTTCGTATGGTAAGACGTAAAGGAGTCCTTTAATGAGTAGGTTCGGCAGTCACTCCCACTCTCTCTCTCTCAGCGCGGAAAGGAGACACAGCCCCTGCACAAAAGAAACTCATTTTACATTAGTCGCTTCAAACTATGCGTCCCTACATTGCGCCAGTCTAGGTCATACATTTCCAACACTTTGGATGATCCGTCCCTCCATTTCTTCAGTCTCTTCTTTTCTGTCTTATCTGCATGGCTGATTTCTTCATATTTTTATACAGTGGATGCTAATACGTAAACGTATGCGACCATTTTCCACCTCGTGGACGGGTCATTTACTTTTGGGTCAGAGAACCTGTTTGACCACACCTTTTCATTACAACACATTAAAGATCAGCTGCTGATACTTTACATCAACTATTTCAAGAGCACAACGTTTGACAGCTGCATCGAAAGAGGTTTTGGGTAATTGAGTTTGTTAACCCTCGTTTTGAGGCTTCATGAATTATGAAACACGAAAACATTTAGTATTCATGCTTGACCGAAATTATGGAATCGGATTTTACGGAATTAATGAGGCTACAGTACCCAAACGTCTTCTGGAAGATCAGAGGGCCGGAGAAATAGTGGCAGGCCCAAGCTCAGATGGTTGGACGGCGTCGAACAGGACATTAAAAACTTAGAGGTGATATATCTGAGAAGGAAAGCCACGAACCGACCGGACCGGAGAGACTTAGAAAAAATATATTAGTGAACCAGACTAAGGTTCAACCGCGGCTTTAATGCGTCAGACGATAATGACGATAATATTATATACACACTAGCTGACCCGGCAAACGTTGTCTTGCCATATATAAGATTTCTAGAGAATTTCTAGTGTAGAAAAAAATTTACTAACTTATTGGAAGTGTATAAGGATGTGGAATATGAGTGAAAAAGGCCTGGAACGATGAGGGAATGTTGTTTAAAAATAACAAAACACCAAACATTAATTGTTTTCATTTATTAAAAGTGATAATTATATATATAATTAATTCATTACATAATATTAATCTCTTAATGCTGCAGCGTGAACAATATTTTTTGTTAGCCCGTCTTTAGCTAATACAAACAAACTTGATGGTTTACCCACTCCAGAGCATGCAACGTATAATTGTCCGTGTGAAAAACATGGTGTGCTCAAATCTAAGCCACAAACAGACATTGTTTGGCCTTGGGATTTATTAATAGTCATTGCAAATGCCAATCTAATCGGAAATTGAATACGCTTAAATTGAATTGGTACATCTGTGGGTATAATAGGTATTCGTGGTATCAATATATTTAGCTGACCCGGCAAACGTTGTTTTGCCATATAAATAATTTCCTAGTAATTTCTAGTGTAGACAAAAAATAGCTTACTTATTGTAAGTATTGTATGTTAGAATGTGTATATTGTATGTATGTAAGAATGTGGTATATGCGTGAAATAAGCATGGAGCGCTGTGAACGATGAGGGAATATAAAAATAACAAAAGGCAAACATTATTTTTAAGTTATTATAATTTATTCCTTAAAATTATATATCATTAATTAAACAATTACGACAGTAACACAATTAAACAATATCAATCTCTTAATGCTATAGCGTGAACAATATTTTTTGTTAGTCCATCTTTAGCTAACACAAAGAAACTGGATGGTTTGAGTACTTTTGAGGTTATAAAATCACTTGATTAACTAATCGTGCAAAATACACTCAAAATTGATAATTTAATTATTATTGATAAAATAGGAATGGTTAAAAGTTAATATGAGAGTTACACTGAGATAGCAAAATAATAATTGTCAACGTTACTACTACACTTGATGCATAAACAATAATGATGGCCGACAACTGTGTAGGGAGTGAGAAAGAAAGGAGACCGGCTTCGTTCTCATCCCTACTCCGTGCTGTTTACTGGGTCAGAAGTGACACCTGTAGACATCTGGCGGGGATAACTAATTAAATGACGATTGATCAGTTTTCGACCGGAGAGGAAAAATGATTAAATTACTAAAATGGCTATTAAAAAATAAGGGTTGATCGTAGAAGGGTGAAAATTGAGGATTGTATGTATTTCAACATGTTGTATCATAAAAAAAATAGAAATTAAAAATTTCGTCTAAAAAATAAAAAATAAAATTTAGGGGTGGACTACCCCTAACATTTAGGGGGATGAAAAAATAGATGTTGGCCGATTCTCATAGATACCGGATAAGCACAAAAAATTTCATCAAAATCGGTCAAGCCGTTTCGGAGGAGTATGGCAACGAAAACTGTGACACGAGAATTTTATATATTAGATATTATACATATATAATATTATACCTTTTTATAGTTGTGACGGATGGCTAGGTTTATGGCCCACCCGGTGAAAAGTGTTTACCGAAACCTCTTCACTTCGTGACCTATGTGCATGACTGCTTTGCGGCATAAATAGGATGGATGATAATACCAAATTGTCGGCGCTTACAATATATCTTACGTAAAGAATTTTAATGATATACCCGTATCAGACTGCAACCTGCGTTTGTTTACTATATCAATAATGCAACATTATCAAATGATGACGAAAGCTGCCCTGTGAATAGTGTATCGGGCAAAAGACACGGGTCAATTTATGCACGATCGGAGAATGCCCTATTTTTCTGCAAATAATATATTATGATTCATACATTAAATAAAATACAGTGTAATCCACCAGTATCTTAGTTCAACATAACTATTCAATAATATTAATAATTCAATAATACAAAAATTATTAATAATAGATAGGTAACTCATTTACAGAACAAAAACATGTTTTTTTTTTCGAAAATCCCAATTCAGCATAAGTTAATCAAACATTTAAATTAATAGTCTTTATTGTTATAGCGTCTAAGCTGATTTTCCTTTTTCCTCCGATGAATGGATTTTACACAAACTAATCCAATTTACAAAACGGTTAATTACGGTCGGTTTAAAGAAAAACAAGTCATTGTTTCCTTATTAAAATGTTTTTGACTACAACGGCGCGAATATTTGTGGCTATACAATTGAAATAAACCTTCTAGAATTGGTTAATTACCGCTTTTGCATATCTACACTGACTGACAACACAAGCAATCACGAATGTCAACGTTCTCAAGAGTAATAGGTAGATAGTAATAGATTCGAAATAAAGGCAGCGGCTTGGCTCTGTCCCTGGCATTGCTGAAGTCCATGGGCGACGGTAACCACTCACCATCAGGTGGGCCGTATGCTCGTCTGCCTACAGGGCAACAAAAAAAAACTACGGCACTCTTCGCGTTCACGTTCCACGTTTTGTAGGTACTTTTTAATATTAATGACTTTTATACCGTTTTTACAAGTCTTAATGGATACTAGTGGTCCCGCAGTAGTCGAAATTCGACTGTAATTAATTAGAATTGTAAGTTTGTACACTATTATGATTGTATTCTATACTTCTATAATCACAAACTTCGCCAAGGCTACACTATAAAAAAATATTAATAAAGACAAACAATATTTAATCTATTCTCAATTTGACCACAGACGTCAAGAACAAAAGTTTGACAATAAATACTATGCATGCGTGTGTGCGTCAAATATATGGTATGTAGTGTGTGTAATGTTTTCTTTATTGATTTAATGTATCTTTTATGCATTATTTAAAAAAAATATTAGCATTGTGCACTTCTTCTCTATATTCTCTATAAGTGTACAAAATTTCATACTCCTCCGTCCGCGCAATTTTCGTAAAAAGGGATACAAAGTTTTTGCTGTACGTATTAATATATAGATAATTTAAACTATTATTACGAGATAAGAGTAATCCGTGAACTACGATAACTGCAAAGTATTCGGAACGTTGGAAATAACATAATGACAATAAAAAATGCGACATTTAACCTTTTACGATTCAACACGTTGACGGCCGCGTAGGTCACCGGTGCCCCACGTGGCGCACTAAAGTAATTATGTCGATTTCTCTCTTCGATCTTCTTACTAAGGCGCCGGAATATCTAATAGACTCTAGGAAAGACGAATCCGAAGATACTAAGAAAAATATATTAAAAACACAAGAAGGCAAAGTTAGGTAGCGCTTAGTAACAGAAATCGACGTAATTACTTCAGTGCGCCGCGTAGGGCACCGGTGACCTACACGGCAGTCAAAGGGTTAATTATTAATGACTTACAGAAAATACAATAAATCACAACAAGAAATTAAATTTTGCAAAAATTGTGACTTAGTTCTTCAACCCTACCCTCCCGCTTGCCTTCCAAGCGACAAAATTACACCATATTTATTAATAAAACATAAATTATGAGTAACCGATTTAGCAGAACCAGGAAAATGAGGTTCCGTTTTAATCAGGACAAGACATTCCTAGAATTAGAAACCAATAATTGAATCTCTCACGTAGTATAATACAAATTTGCGCTAATTTTCGTCGCTGTTCATAAATACCAAAAAAAATTAAAAGTAATTGTAATTTAAAAAAAAATACTGTCTGCACTGCTCCGTATGACAAACACATTGCATGCTACCTGGCACGATATACGTTAATGTCTAAGTAATGGATTCCGTAAATGTAAATAAGTACATTTGTACATATATATTTACATAAACACTGACTCATCAATAAACGATTGTAAACGATATTTGTTTTTGTAATGTGTGTGTTTGTGTGTGTGTGTGTGTGACGTAAATTTTAATGGCTTCAAGCCTTTATAGAATGTTCTCACGTGCATATGTGTGTATCAAAAGCTTCAAATATTATATAGTAAATATCTGATAGTTTAGGACATTAACTCCTTACGTGAGCCGCGGTGGTGGGGAGTGTTCTGAACAAGTGAAGGTTCGTTTTTACCACTATGCTAGTAGCCATTTCGGCTGCGAAGGAACCTTGAAGCCGTGTATCAAAGCAATGGAAATTGTACCTTATGCTGAGGCCCAACGGCTGATGTAGTTACTATGCACCATTAAATGAACCGTGAGCTCGTCTAACAAACTTAGTCAATATAGAACTTATATACACAAGAAGAAAAACGTATACATTTATATGTAGAAATCACTTTTCATTCTTTAAAGCCGGTTAGATATCAATGCATTTTGTAATAAGATACACGGAAAATTTCAGCATACATAAACAAATTGACCAACATACCTACGTCTTGTGAACCAATCGTGCCCTCAAAATATGAAGCGGAATCATTAGCAATTCTAATTAGCAATGAGACCATCGGCCCTCGTTAACGGTAATTGAATGATGTATCTGTTCACGTTTTAGTCAATTTTGATAATTAATTATCTACTGTAAAAGTTTTCAAAGAAACAAAACAAAATAGCATTGTGTTTATGAAGAAAATAAAGATTTTCTTATCTAATTAGTGTAAAATTTCGCGTTCAATTCAACGCGTTCAAATGCTTGTATGCCACCTTCGAAATTAGGCAAAGGGGCATATCTAAGTTGAGGTATTATAACCGAGGGTATCGCCTCTTAGTTTAAATCTCAAAGCCATTAAAAGTATACGCTAATGCATACAAATGTTACGTACACGAGTGTTTGATAGTTTTTTATTGTTTAAGATGGATGGACGAGCTAACGGCCCTACCTGGTGTTAAGTGGTTACCGGAGCTCATAGACGTCAGCAAGTTAATAAACTAGAGCGGCTCGTCCTTTAGGCCTATTTATTTATTGAATACCAATAGCACAAACTGAAACAGCCTTCATCAATTAGCTAAATAATCTAAAATCGATGACTTGTCACCACAACATATTCGCCACATAAAAAGTTACTATAAAAAAACGGCGATGACATGTTCGATCGCACTCCGCTTTCATCACCGATGCTAATAAACGGGCAAACAAAGAAACGCTATATATTATCAAGACTCATTACAGTGTTCATAAGCTTTCGTTCTGGGAACTCGACGGGCAAGATAGCGTTACCCCGCCGGCTTTCCAATCCAAATGTTTTGAGAACACAGACACTTCTACTTCTAACCGATGCACCAAATATGTTTTGATAGCAACGAGGTCGATTTACGGAGCTAATCACAGGTAAAGAAAAGAGAAAAAAAAACAGATGCCGTACTGTAAATATCTTATCGTACTAGGAGACTTTTAACATCAGATAAATTGAATTGGATGCAGGAGCTAGTCACCGTCCTTGCCCACCCGATCCACTCTCAGTACTGTTGAACTTTATTGGTAGCAGCAACTTATTTTTAATTGCTTTGATGGGTGGACGAGCTCACAGCCCACCTGATGTGAAGCGGTTACTGGAGCCCATAGACATCTACGACGTAAATGCGCTACCCACCTTGAGATATAAGTTCTAACGTCTCAAGTATAGTTACAACGGCTGCCCCACCCTTCAAACCGAAAAGCATTATTGCTTCACGGCAGAAATAGGCAGGGTGGTGATACCTACCCGCGCGGACTCACAAGAGGTCCTACCACCAGTAAAAAGTAATGCACTGGTCCATGAACTCGCCGAAGAGTTAGAAGACCTAAGCGCATAGCATCAGCCCATTCATTTCTCGCCTGATCTTCTCGGGGGTCTCGATTCGAATCCGATGGCGTGCCCTCGTAAAGCAACCGTCCTTAAGCTGTTAAGCCTTCTGTAGAGTGCTCGGGCAGCTGTTAGCATTGCACTCCTGACTGAGCCAAGAGTTCGTCCATTTCTCCCAGAGAAACGGCAGAATCTTGCCATAATCATAAATTAAAAAAAATAGGTCAAGACCTATACAACGTTCTCGAACAAATTCGAATTTAATTAGTTTTTTTTTTTTTGTGAAGCATTTCAATAACATACACAACTGAAGATCTTAAAATCAATGAACATAATTTATAAATCGTCACAATAATTATTTAACCCAACAGATATTTATTTATGACATAATTTACAGTTTTATTGATTGTTTACTTTGTAATAGTTTGTCTATGGTGGCGTTGGCGTTCATTAAATTTATGAAAGCCGGTCATTTAAGCGTGCACTGGCCACTTGATACGATAAAAGGTCGGGACCCTGAATACAGGATGTCTCCTGCATAATGGACTCCTTTGTCTCTACTCGTATTTCATAAACGATTACATTAAAATTGTTAGGATATAAATGTAGATTATTTTTTTTATGCTTGTCGTAAAATTTTGTAATGGAATATACCATAAATCATAATCATTCATAATCGGAATAACTAGTTTGTTATAATACGAGAACATTTTAAATATGTTTTTTAAAGAAACATTACCCATGTATTTAATATATTCGTTGGTACATTCTATAACAACACGATAATTTAATTATCAAACAATTAAACAAATACAGTTTAATTTAAGATATTAAATATAAACTACAAGCTCATTTAAAACTAAATTGATTTATTAAATAGAACAATCCACATAATATGGATATCCACGAGCTGTTCTTATCAGTGAGTTCTAATAACGCTAATGTGTTTGTCATAACGCTTAGAAGCGCGCCCCACAGTTCACTGATGTTCGGTGGTCAATGTTTGTGAAGACTAACCGGATTGAGTCACATTCTGCGTCATAGATAATGACTCACAAGTTACGCGCTCTCTCACATTAAAAACTTTATTTCCCCATAGGTGCTGCCGGCTATTGAATCATCGAGATCCTGATGGTCTGGTCCGTGTGAAGCGCACGTACGGACCACGCGTCCATTCCACGACACTGCCTGTGATCCACTCCGATGTGAAAAAAGAAATTCGCGACGAAGAACAAATGAAGTATAATCTAATTATTATTATTTACGTAGCTTAGTTTTGTATAGTAGTGTGTAGCGCATATTTTAATGCCTCTGTGATATTTAAGATGATTGGCGGTCGTGTGTGTGAGTCAGCGTACCTATAAGTTTTCTTTGGTTCGTAATCTAATGGTAAACACGGCCTTTACGTTGCTTGATATGTTTACGTAATTTATGTAATAGCGACACTCATACGCCCGTAGTTAATGTAAGCAAAGATTAAACAATCATAACAGTCATCGGTCGGCTGAAATCGATCTAGAAATCATTATAAATTGGACCGTTTATTTTGAAAGTGGTGTAAGTCCATTTTTGAGAAAAATGAGCTATCACGCTTAATTCATGCTTAATTTAATGTAATTTTTTTAAATATAACTAGTCCATGTTTAATTTCTCAAAAAAATCCCATGTTTTGTACAATTTAAAATCGGTCGGTAAATGAAATTGCATAATCATCGATTATGGAAGTGGTGTAAGTACAATTGACAGAGGTAGGTGGCACAGCCAGACCTCATATGATTTTCCTGTATTTTTAAATCAACAAATATAGTAACCTTTAATTTTCTCGAAACATAAGAAAATGGACTTACACCACTTTCAAAATAAACAGTCCAATTAACACCAAACAATTTATCGTTCGCTAACTTGGTTCAATTTGAAATACGTATCGAATCATAAGCAGGTGCTTAAACAGAAGGAATGTAAAAACCCGAACTGGTTGGTCGCGGATGAGAAGTACCTTTGCAATGATTACGATGTAATTTATGTTTGTGGGCGTTACGGAGCCGTGGGTAGATTCATTCTGCCGACCACGCTCGGTGACTAACGGTTTCCCTTTGACACGGAACGAATCAAATATTGTAATATTCAACGATGATCGCCACTTTTATAATTATTTATTGTGTTTGTTTGTTTGTTTGTTAGTGTTAAGACAACGTTCAAAGGAACGATAGACCTGATCTGTTCCTAAAAGGATTAAGTGAAAAATGTTGATTTAAAAAAAAAAAAAAACAATATTGCCTGTTTTCCTGTTGTTTGAATGTTACTTGCTCAACTTCCATCATTTATAATAGGAAAATTATTGCATTTATTTATAATGTCGCGTCATCAACAACTGTTCAATGTTTCCATTAACTACATAACCCTTGGTGCAATAATAATTGGCGTTAATACATTTTTTTTTAATATGGCAAAAGGTTTTTTTGCCGATGCCATAATTACCAACTGCTCATTTTATAGGTTAAGTATGTTATGTTCCAACAATGCTTAGGATACAGCTACAAATTACATATAAGATACAACTAAACGGTTGCATGCGTTCTATAAATACTAATAATAACATTATTAATACACAGCGAAGTTCATGCTCTCTTAAATTGTACTAATTGAAATTGTTAATACAAAGGAATCGAAGCTGTAAAACTGTTTTCGTCATATCGGTTATTGAATTGAAAACTTACAAATTGAACGATTTAATCACAATTCTATCGACATCCACAAAATCACAAAAAACTGTATTTTGTGAAACATAGCGTCAATATTTTGATATGTTTTGTTTATACGTTTTATCATTTATTATACATATTTAAGATAATTAATTTTAGGTTGTAAAATATCATTCTTTTGAACTCAAAGTTTGATTACCTACTTTTAGTATTACTTCACATTCACACACAATACTGAGTAAAACATAGGCTATGTACTTCCCTTAGCGTTATTATTTTATTTTTAATTTAGTATAGACGTATTACAATTCAATTGTATTCTGATTTACGGATCTTAATTTATTAGTTAATAAAAACTATTAACATCACATTACGGTATAAATAATAACCTCTCGTTAAATTTAAAAATGATTGATTAGATGATTTTTCTATATATTTCTTACGATTTTCTAACTTGAACTGTCTAATTGTTAATTTAATAAATACGTGTAGATACAAAGAAAACTTGAACAAATGTGTTCAAAATGTCTTTCAAGTAATATAACATGAAAATGTATGTAAAAGAACAAGTTTATCAGAAGCATAGGCCCTTCCAATTATACGGCGCCTTTTCCACTTTTTTTTACAATAAATATTCTGTCTAAAATTTTACAATGGTTTGCCCGAGTTATTTTATATTACATATAAAGATATTTATCATTGAATTTATGGACATGGACTCGATCATAACCGAATATATTCACGTATTTTCGATTCTGTAAATTCAGCTTACACAAAAACAATTACTGGCAATCTTGCAGCGAATTTGTAAGCAATTCCAAAGAGTATATTAATAACGTAAATCGATTAATTTCTGTAACGTACTAAATTTCACCTTACCTGCGACTAAAAACCTGGTCACGGAGGCTCCGGATTTCGGACTGCAACACCCAGTATGACGATGTAAAGATCTCTTTGTTAGGAAACAACGTCCGTGGATTGCGATCAGAATATCGATGTAAATCTATACCAATTGTTATAATGATCTGCTTATTGTAATTATTAAGAGAATTTTGTATTTTTTGTAAATTTGTAACATGTATAGTAGTTAGCTAGTCAATAAAAAATGTAAAGTATACGTAAATAGTTTTTATTGAAACCCAAACCAAACGAATTTAAAAACCAATCTCCACGATATAGAGATTTTATTTATTTATTGCTTAGATGGTTGGACGAGCTCACAGCCCACCTGGTGTTAGGTTACTGGAGCCCATAGACACCTACAACGTAAATGCGCCACCCACCTGGAGATATAAGTTCTAAGGTCTCAAGTATAGTTACAACGGCTGCCTCACCCTTTAAACCGATACCTATTTTCAGTATTTTAATTTATACGTTCATAAAATGTAACGCATAAATTTTATCAGAATCGTCCCAAAACAAGATCTGTGACTATGGACTCACTGAGAGACGCAGTTAATTATCGCCCCGGACTGCAGTCTCAAGGGTTCGATACCCAAATCGCAAGCCTCTTCATATTTTCCCTAAATTCACGATTTGCTGCTATCGGAGCTCTTTGAACAAGGAGCGCGGCAGATCGCGAGCCGCTTATTACTGCCGCCTTTTTGAATGGCAGAACAAACTTTATACAAACGAAAATTCGGCCTCATATCTCAAACTAGGTGGCGGCGTTTACGCTGTTATGTATATAAACTTACCAACATCAGGTAGTGTGAATTTTGTTTATGACCAACAAAACATTAACGTACCTCATCTCCAACTTCACAATGAGATTGAAGTGGTCCCTGCACTATAAAGGCTGTATCAATTTCGTCACTGCAGATCTGACGCACTGACAGAAACAATAACCGTTGAATACCTATGTACTGATTTTCATTTTATTATTACTTATTTATAATGTTCAGCAAAAGACAATAGGCAGCGGCTAGGCACTACCAGGCAGCGTCCCTAGCATTGCTGACGTCTATGAGCGACAGTTACCATTAAAAAGGGTCCGTTTTCACAGGCTGGCGCGAAGAGCATCGGCCCGCTTTTTTCTTTTTACCCAGACCGGATCGTATATTTGGAATTGGCCGGAGCGAAGTAGCCAACTATTTCACACAGACCGGCTGGAAGAGATCTAAAAGCGGACGCGCTCGCAATTGGAGCCGATCAACTACGCGAGCGAGAAAGAGCGCGCAATATTAGCCGGTCGGTTCCTCATACTATTTCACACGCAGCGCGTTCAAGCATTCTTAATGACAAAAATTGCACATGCAAAAATAAACTTTACTACAATTACTCAAAACTCTGTTTCCAAAGTGATAAAAATTGCTCTCCTCTCCGAGCCGGTCTGTGTGAACGGACCCTAACGCAGGCCGTATGTCCATCTGCCTACAATAGCAGAATGTAAATTAAACATACAAACACACACACAAAAGGAAAATAAACAAGCAATGTCCAAAATTAAATAACTTCTTTTATTTCATAGTCAAATTTGTTTCTCTACAATAACGTGTTAGAAATTACGGAGACGCCATTACATCAATTGACGAATTACAATAACGTGGGCGCCGACGGCTGTACCCGTGCACGACTGTCGACAACGGGGTGCGGGGGAGAGGAGGGTTGGGGGCGGAGTGTGGATGCCTCGTGACGTCACGCTGCGGACGACACGTTCCGAGGAGACCGTCAACAGAATTTATCAAAATCCTGATACAAGTCGCGAGTTACTCATAAAGCCGGTACGCGTTTGATAAAACAAAACGACTGCTCGAAACGATCGGCCGCACCGACACAGTGCACTGACCAACAGTACTAACACAAGACTAAGTTTTCATCAATTAATAATAATAATATAGTTGTTTTTTTCATATATATATTAACTATGCAAATGTGATCACAAATACCCATAAACCGAACGCCTTTTTGCTATCTCTCTCTCTCTCTCTCTTTCTCTCTCTATGAAGTTACAGCGAACCGTTAACAACAACAGACACGACACAGCTCCGACGTCAGACCGACGCGCCTCGTTCCAACACCTAACGTTCGAACACCCTAATTTTAATCAATAATCAACAATCATCGGCCACATCTAACACTAGGACGCTCCTATCAAGTGGAAAAATATTATTCTCGATCCTCCGTACGAATTAAACGAATTAACAATTCTAGTTTCACACGTATCACGCGTGTGATTGTGAGAAACTTAAAATGATAATACAGTTCAATGAATGGGCTTAGTGCCAGTTTTTTAACGTTCTCGATAGCGTAAAAGTTAGCTTATATTTGTATGGAATGGGATCGTTTGCGTACGTTTGCCGCTAGGGGCGCTGTTCCAACTGCATACAAAATTGGCTTAACTTTTACGCTAGCGAGAACGTTAAGAAACTCGCACTAAGCACACAGGTATCGACGGCCGGGAAACGAAGACTCGACTGATTACTGGTTCATACAAATCAATAAAATGTATTTATAGTCCGATCAAAATAGACATTCATCACTTCATGAATTCCGAAAAAGGTGAATTTTCGAAAGAACTTTAAATTAAAAAGAAATTCTGAAAAGACTCTTGATTCCACGCGTCCAAGGTCACCCCTATATTTCGGGTCAACTTGACGGGATTATTAACCAAACAGGTTTGTACTCCGATAAAATCAATAATGATTCGAATAATTATGATCATCAAATTCTTCAACATTTTAAACACACATTATCCCATCACTGATGTCTCAATTAAAAGTAACTCAACAATCAACTGAAATTTTTACAACTTAATTTATATCGTATTATTTAAATATCGGTAATAATTTTTTTTTTCTAAATCAAGAGGACTCGTGTTGGATCGTCTACATCATGCATTCTTAGACGAGTGACGTCATATGACGTTTTGCAATTACAGATTATACAAGTCTTAGCTTCCCGCCGCCTCACTCAAAGACGAACTACCCTCCGTACTCTATATAAGAACACTTCATAAAACAGCTTCTCTTCATATTATTATTTATACTACACAATTTACAAATTTAAGTTTATACATATTTTATTTTATACACATCAATCATAATTGTTTCTGTAGTCTTCATTACAATATAATCTATGTTATATATTATTCTCCAGATTGCTAAATATTGTCACATATCAAGCATATTTGTTTAATATGACACACCAAGCGCTTAGCGGTGCCGCTTAGTTAATTATTTATCTCTTTACATCATCAAAACACCTTAATATATATAATTAAAATCGTAACATTCAAATTAATATTGCAATTTAGAAGGAAATAATGAAATAATGTATTATTAAAGAAACAAATTCACAGAAAGCCGGCACGTTTTCAACACACAAATATAGTGCTCGTAACAAATCAAAAAATAATAATTCTATAAATGCTGACAATATTGTCTTTTCTCTGGAATGACGCTTAACGATTTTTCATTTCTTTTTTTTTTCTTTTTGTATATTTTATATCCTTCATACATAACATTTTCAAACATCTTAAAACCTTTAAGAATACTTTAGAATTTTGACGACCCGATATCACATCACAATCATATTATAGAACACACACAAAAAATCAAAAATTTTTATCGTACCTCACATTGGAAGAAATTCATTAAAATTTAGAATGAAAGAATGGTATACTTATGGCATAAACATTGGCTACGTACAAATGTCAGAAAACATTATGAACAAACAAAACATACGGCAGCCGCGTTAAGATAAATCACGACACAGTTTAGTTCGTAACGAAAATGTCGTCGAAGAATCGATATACCACGAAATAATGTTACATTTAAAAATACAATAATTTTGTGTACATAACAATAATTACAAATAATTATAAATAATTACAAAATACAATAATTTTGTTTGAACCGTGCCATTAAAATTATGATGTCATTCTAATAAAATACGGTACAAAAGAATAAAACACGAACAAATAACCGTTCACGAAACCCAAGCGGTAACAGTAGGCTACCGAAAACAATATTTACACGATTAGCTAACTAAGCATCAAATATAAAATATCGTTTCAGCAATTACATAATTCGTAGAGCCGCAATCGAATGCGAAGTTGGCTTCGGGTCATTGACCCGTACGTTAAAATTGTATTTTATTATTTTATCCATAATTATGGACATGCAAACGGGTCTCAGTCTGGCCAACCCTCCAAAGTCAATAAGTACTCCGAATTCAAATTTCGAACGAACTCAACGTGTCCTTTCCGCTATTTATATCCAACCGAACAGACGGAGAAATGTAATGCAAAATGCACGGAACGATACCGACAACGCAAGCTACGTACCTCTAGGTGCGAACGCTAAGTAACTAACTATTTAATTTCGACATTCAACACTAAGGGAGCACTGTTACAATGCAAACAACTAAAGTGCTCGTACAACTCGGCAATGAACAACCAATACAATATTTACATAAATAATAAACGAATCTATAGTTTAGTAACCGCATTAAGTAATCGTTAATTAAAAATATATATTTTTTCGGTTTTTTTTTTGTTTTTTAGTTAAACTATGGCATTGCAACTTTGTGACTGGGTTGCGGCTGCGCACGTTCAACCCCTAAACGAAATTAATAAAAAAAAAACAAATCGTGAAATCATACAACATCGAAATATATGACTGAACGTATTCAAACTATTGTATAGTTACAAATATTATTAAAAAAAAAAAAAATTCAAATTAAAATTTAATAAAATTTACATTTACTTACAAAAAATATTAATATTTTCCTTTCGACGCTACTTTATATTGAAGAGTTAACTCGAATAGCGTTAAGACTTTTTTTTTTTAGAATAGTGAACGTTATTCCGTGAACAATAAGGCATATATACGTGTGACCGGCGCGTGTGAAGTGCGACCGCTACAAGCGCCATTATAGATCCCTGAAACAAACAGAACAATAATATATAGCATATAATATAATAAAATTGACATAATTCACTCTTTATTAACTATCTATGTAATCTCTGTATTCCATTTTTATTTGCTTGTAAAAACTCTAACCATTAATAAAGCACTAGAGGTCCCGCAGTAGTCGAAATTCGACTATAATTAATTGGAATTGTAAATTTGTACACTATTATGATTGTATTTTATACTTCTATAATCACAAATTTCGCCAAGGCTACTCTATAAAAAATATTAATAAAGACAAACAATATTTACTCTATTCTCAATTTGACAACAGACGTCAAGAACAAAAGTTTGACAATAAATAGTATGCATGCGTGTGTGTAATGTTTTCTTTATTGATTTAATGTATCTTTTATGCATTATTTAAAAAAAGTATTAGCATTGTGCACTTATTCTCTATAAGTGTGAAAAATTTCATACTCCTCGGTCCGCGCAATTTTCGTAAAAAGCCATACAAAGTTTTTGCTTCACGTATTAATATATAAATATTGACACAATGCAATATTAAAATTTGTTCACAAAAATTGGGAGTTGTAGTTGATTTAATTTCATGCCAGAGAGTACTGTGCATATTTCATTTATTAGGTATTTAATTATTATCTTGTTAAAGTATTCCCTACCTATTAAAACTTAAAATATTTTTAACTTGTATCAAATAAACAATTAAATTAAAAATTAAAAACTAAATTAAACATTACACTAGAAAATTTCTATTTTCTTTCAAAGAGCGCGCAATGTATTTAATAAACTAGTTTTAACTTCACGTGTGACGTCATTAGCAAGCAAAATTATGAGCGAGATAGCCATCATGGAATAATCATTATAGTCCAACCATTAGCGACATGTGATATGATGGGCTGTGATTAATATTAAAAAAAAACCTTGCATTAATTGAAAACGAAACATTCTTTACTGTAAAAGAAAAGGTTTTTTTAGATGCCGGGATTGCTTGTCGATCGATTTGATTAATTAAATCTTACAAAACTAATTTTCTATTAAATAATTAATTGTAATTATTTTAATATTAATTATTAATAGAAATAAGAGTATGTTTCAGATTTTAATTCGATATTCAATATAAAATAGAAACTATAATTTCACAATAAAAAAAATCATTCAAGCATTTCAACTTCTAACATCCCTTATAACGACATTTCAGTTTGTATTGTTACCGTCGTCCGAATAATAATATACCGGATAAGCTCTGGTTCATTTCTGTTTAGTTAAATACAAGTTTTTACGAACGATACGTTTCGTACAGCCTGGAGGCACTCGGCTACACTCGGCACCACTCGGCTACACTCGGCTATACTCGGTTACACTCGGCTATACTCGGCTATACTCGGCTATACTCGGCTACACTCGGCTACACTCGGCTACACTCGGCTACACTCGGCTACACTCGGCTACACTCGGCTACACTCGGCAATACTCGGCTGCAGTCGGCGGGTACGTACCTCATCCAGTGCTGCGAGGAGTTGTGCGAGGGCGCGCTGGGCGCGTGGCTGTGCGTCGCCACCCGCTGCACGATCTACACAGACGGACAACAAGCGACGTTTAATTGGATTACTTTAATGAGCTATGGGAACTTCAAGACTTCCAATTAATTTGTGAAGGGTCACACGTATCAAGGACTGATGACGATATATACAAAAATAATTAGAGCGTTGTTTTTTTTGTTTGAAACTATGTTTACTTATTGTGTATGTTTTCAGAAGTTTCTTAGCGGAGCGCATGTCTTGGAGCGCTTTCAGAAAGCAAACCCACGGTCGTTAGCGTCACAACTACCGAGCCCCTTGATCTATCCGCCGAGACGGCCCCACCAACTCATATTTTCGGGACAGCCTGCGAGTTCAACACTACGAGGGTCGGAGAATGGAGTCAACCGGTTGCTGTTTCGTATGATGCGTATAGCACAATTAACATAACATTTCCTTAGATATACTTCTCTAATCCCCAAACTGACATCGGAGGAAACCTACAACACTTAGGGAACCAGGATATAGCGAAATCCCTATTCCGGTCCCCACTTCGACAGCGAAAAGTTAGTGTAATGAGAAGAGCGGTCTCTCTCACACCCCGCTGCCTGCAAAATTGTGCAATCGCAAAAGTCGGCGGCACGAGTCGGCACTGACATCGCGTCAAAACTGTATAATCTCAAAACTTACAAATTTTACAGGAGAGTGTTATAACGGTTTAACATGTGATATTTTTACTATTAATTATCTTTGCAACATTTATTTTTTATTTTATTTCTTACCAGTTGCATTATCTGTTTTTTATACTACATTAAGATAAAATTATGTATTAATTTTGTAATAGCAATCAAGATATAGGTAAACTATTAAAAAAAAACTGAAACTAAACTACGCTCTTTTGACAGTATTTATGAGAAAAATACTGGTGATACCAAATGATTCCGTATATTAACTCAATTTCGAATATTTTTGGAAATTGTACTTTTAATGCGAAAAGACGATATGTGCGACGAGGACACGCGTCCCTCCCCCCCGGTCGGTGCGGGTGCGCTCGGTCCCCCCCAACCCCCGGGTACCCGCGGCCAGTACCTGCTTATTTTTTTTTTCCTACCTAAGCTGATAGCCTTGAGAGGCTATATCAGCGTCGCCTTAACTAGTAGGTGAGCTCACGGGGCTCAAACCTGATGACGTTGCTAACACGAACCCTAGCAAGAGCCGCGCTTCGCAGAATCTACCGCCGGATCGGAAACGTGATCCACTGAGAAGATCCGGCGAGAAACTCAGTGGGCTGCGTCTGAGGGTTAATTTATTCAGTACCTGCTGCACGAAGGCGCGCGTGAGGTGCGGCGCGTGCCTCTCCGCGAGCTCGAAGGCGCGCCGCAGCTCGTCCACCGCGCTGGCCGCGCCCGCTCCCTTCCCGCGGGACACCTGCACCGAAACAACGACATACATTTAGTCCACCAGTGTTCTTGTTTATACACATATTATTTTCATTTAACGAAACTAGTGGTCCCGCAGTAGTCGAAATTTGACTATAAATTTATTGAAATTTTAAGGTTAAACATTATTATGGTTCTATTGTCAAAGACTATTCTATAATCACAGATTTTGTCAAGACTGTACTATAGACAAACAATATTAACCTATTCTCAATTTAATCACAGACTTTAAGCGATAACAAAAGTTTGACAGTAAAAGAATATATTTAAGTGTGCGTGTGTCAAGTACATGATAGTGTGTGTGATGTTTTTTGTTGATTTAATGTATTATTAAGGCATAATTTTACAAAAATATTAGCATTTTGCACTCCTTCTCTATAATCTCTATAAATGTAGAAAATATCATACACCTCCGGCCGCGCAATTTCGAATCGGTACAAAGTTTAATATCTAACATTACGAGCACTATATAAACACGTTTTTGGTACATTACTTCTCACACACACACCTTTATAATGATGTTACATTATTTTGTATACAAATGAATACAGAGGGAAACACAAAACAGTACCATAATCATGTGTTTGTTAATCGATTTTCTTTTATTTTGTTTAGTTAGTATCTACTTATTTATCAACTTTATCTGCAAAACGTCATTAATTGAAACAATTAGTAAAATGTAGAGCGAAGATGAGATTCGTAATAAATGAATACCATGCATATATGTATTTAAGGTAATTTCAAGGTCGCCCATGAATAACACATTGAAATATTCTCAACAGTTTATGACTCAAAATTGTTTTTTTGCATCGCACCTTTTTACTCATGCTGTATTCCTAAGAAATTACGTTAAGGTTGGTCACTCTGAATGGTTTTACTAATGAATGAGACAAGTTATCTCTTAGACGTATTAATTGAAAAGGTGATCACCGACCATACAAAATCAATTATTAACGAATTAGAATAAGGGAAACGCAATGACGCGTTACCAGAATTAATGCCTACTATTTGACTAAAATTACAGGGTGTTAAAATTAAATATTGGTTACAATTTTTTTTTTAAATATGAATTTATTTGAAACTATTTTTTTAAGTTCATTAATTTCATGTTTTAAAGTATTTACAGAGACCAATAGAAGCTATGTTTACACCTATACTAATTTAAAAATCTACAGTGGATTTTACGGATGTTCCGTTATAATTACTGAATCGTACATCCGATTGACTTGAAACTTGGTATCCATGTAGGAAATACATGTACATAATGGATAGGCTAATATTTATATGAGTGTTGGACTCCCTACACCAGTTGCGGGGACGTTAATGATGAGAATCTTTGGGGGGTGAGAAATAATAATGTTAATTTTAAATGCCCAGCGAAGCGGATGGGTACAGCTAGATTATTATAAAATCTTTTTCCGCACCCTGTGTTTTACGAATACAAATCTTGTGGTGACAGTGATTAGGGTCGAATTTCGATCGTTTAGACGTACGATATAATTAAAGTTCACTGACCTCGTTCAGCAGCGGATAAATGAGTTGCTGCAGATAAGGGTGTCTCCTTACTTTGTTCTCCTCGTTTGCTCCTCTGTGGTCGAGAGGTGAAGACTGAAAATAAAACAGAAAATAAATCACTTCTCTATAAGACTAGCTGACCCAGCAGACTTCGTAGCGCCTCAATCGATAAATAAAAGACGTAAGCTTTTGTATAATATATAGAAAACAAACAAAAAGAATCCGTCCGACGGGGGACACATCAAAGGAAAAGCAAAATTGCTATTTTTATTTAATTCCGAGCATTTTTATATTTATCTACCGTTTAAACCTTCTCTGGACTTCCACAAATAATTCAAAACCAAAATTAGCCAAATCGGTCCAGCCGTTCTCGAGTTTTAGCGAGACTAACGAACAGCAATTCATTTTTATATATATATAAGATAGAAGATAGATGTTGGCAACATTCGTATGTTCCAATAAGACCTTTTCGAACTGTGCTACGTGGGTAAACAGTTCTCTTATCGACGTAGACAACAACTACATTAGCTATTAGGCCAGTCTCCAAATGTAGTCATTATCAATAATAATTAAGATAAGTTTTTAATTGAATTCTAAATTACACAACGTTTTTTTTTAATGTTTGAAAGATTACTGGTGGCCCGGAGGCCTTTCCAGTTTTACCAGGACAGGTTTGACATTACGATTTTTTGTTATTTCAAACAATAAACTGTCACCATTTATTTAGCATAGATCAAGCTAAAATCTTATTAAGTTTTAAGCAATGAAAGTTTATTTGGACATTTATGAGGGTATCTCATAAAAAACGTTGAATGAATTTAAATAAATTTTGCAATGCTTATTTTATATGGGCAGGTGTTAATTCTAGGATATGATTCATGATCCGGGCAATACTGGATAAAACGGGTATAATAACCACCACAGTATGTCCGCTAGTTCCTTACTTTACTTAGGACCTACAAATAGAGTGGTAGTTTCTGAAGAGAGCGAGACCAGCAACTTTTTACCAGGGTATTTTTATTTTTTATTTTTAATAACAAATTGAACTCAGGCTAAGCCATGGTTCACGTTTCAAATAGCTAATCTGTAATAAAGATTCGTATCGAATCCTGACTTCGGGGGATTTTTTTTTATTGCTTAGATGGGTGGACGAACTCACAGCCCACCCGGTGTTATGTGGTTACTGGAGCCTATAGACATCTACGACGTAAATGCGCCACCCACCTTGAGATATAAGTTCTAAGGTCTCAAGTATAGTTACAACGGCTGCCCCTACCCTTCAAACCGAAACACATTACTGCTTCACGGCATAAATATGCGGGGTGGTGGTACCTACCCGCGCAGACTCGCAAGAGGTCCTACCACCAGAAAAGAATCGAATAGTTCATATAACTCACAGTATTGTTGTAGACAACGCTGTCCCTGTTCGAGTTCTGATGTTCCTGTCTGTCCGTTCGCTCCCGGTCGGTCCGCTCTCGGTCGCGCTCCCTCGTCCCTCTCTGTTCTGAATTCACTTGGGCATTTGACGTTTGTCTCGCCTGTAAATGTTTTTTTTTTTAATATCAACTCTAAGCAAAACTTATATTGTTATATTGAGGGGTGAAATGCTATTTGGTTTATGCGATCTTTCGCTTAACACGCGACATTTAGTACAACATTCGATGTTTTCAATTGAACTTCAATTTTGTTTACCGCATTCAAATAGCTGAAGTTATTTTCTTAGGATAATTTTTCCTTACACAAAATTTAAATGGAATCTCCTGTTAAGAAGCAAAAGTGTCGCTTATACCATATACTTAGCCTTTCCCATTTTCATCGATATGTGATTTTTATTTATTTCATTTATTATTTATTTCATTCGACTACGACGGGGCAACTCAAAGCCGCCGTCGCCCGAGACATAACTGTCAGATCCCCCGGATTCACTCTCGGTACTTTTAGGACCCTCAAACACCGGTCACCATCCTCGTCGAAATCGTCCATTTCGACGAGCGAACTAACCCATAGACACAGCCACTGATTTTCTCGCTGGATCTTCTCAGTGTCTCGCGATTCCGATCCGGTGGTAGATTCTGCGACGCACTGCTCTTGCTAGGGCTAGTGTTAGCAAATTCTTTCAGGTTGAGCCCGTGAGCTCACCTACCCGTCCGGACGTAGCTGGAATAGCCTCTTAGGTTTTTTTTTATAGTTTAGATGGGTGGACGAGCTCACAGCCCACCTGGTATTAAGTGGTTATTGGAGCCCATATACATCTACAATGTAAATGCGCTACCCACCTTGAGATATACGTTATAAAGTCTCAAATATAGTTACAACGGCTCCGCCACCCTTCAAACCGAAACGCATTACTGCCTTACGGCAGAAATAGGCAGAACGGTGGTACCCACCCGCGCGGACTCACAAGAGGTCCTACCACCAGTTAACCACCTACCTATTGCGAATAGGTAGGCAAAAAAGTTATTCTTATTTGAGGATGAAGCGTTACCGTGTGTTTCTCGTTAGTGTTGTTGTTGAGTGGCAGGTGCGGCTCGTGGACAACTGGCTCGGCCCCGTTCTGCTTGCTGGCGCCGCCGCTCACTCCGACGATCGCTGTCGAAACGTGTATCTTATTATTACGTGACCAATAATAACATTGTAACTACTTTACTTGAACTTTTTTTTAAGGGATTTTATGACCTGGTAACTAAAACCTTTAGGTCAAGTCTTATTTTAATTTTAATGAAAACTTTTTTTTAGGTAAAAGATATTATGAAATGAGATGAGATGATATTGTGGACTTAGACGACGAAAGAAAGGTCTTCCAACGAGCGGTAGACCGACAGTCCAAATGTTGTCGTTCGGAACTTGTATATATGGAAACTTAACTTGAAAATGTCATAAGCGAGATTCAGGCATCTGTCAAATATCTTGTATTGTATAATGGATATCCGCCACAATATGGGATGAAATATAGTCTCAGTAAAATGGTAGTCATTTACTAAGACTTTTTCAGTGAACTTTTTGGAGGATCCCGAGAAGTTACGTTCAGCAGCTTTGTTTAATTTTCCCACATTTGTGCCCTTTCACAGATATTAAACAGTTAATAAACCACCGTTATTACACATTTAAACCCGAAGAAACACTAAATAGACAAAATAAAACAAATCACACAACTTCACTCCTCGCGTTGCTGCCAAAAAGTCCTTTCAATTGTACGTTATTAGAAATTTCATAATGGTGTTATAGAAATGTAGGATTGGTAAGAATGAGATGAACGTATAGAAAGAGTGTGGAACGGAACGTTAACATGTGAGTGAGAGAAAACCTTAAGAAAGAGAAAAGCAAGATGGCAAAGACGATTGATGAGCAAGGCGTTAATAATGTGTCAATTAATTCTTAATTATTATAATAAAGATTTGGAAAATCTACAGATATTTGGAAAACCTGTGTGGATATATGTTTCAGTGTTAAGTATGGATGTAAGTGTTTGAATGTGTATATGTATAAGTATGTGTATGTGTATGTGTGTGTTAGTGTTAGTGTCCTAATATCGTTGTTCGGAGCTTCTATATACATAGTACACAGCTTATCTAGAAAATGTCTTAAGCGAGATTCAGGCATCCGTCAAATAATTTATGTTCTATGACGGCTACCGGCACAACTACATCGATGATGTCCTCCTTTTTATTTCGTCAAAGTTGGTAGTTTTTTTTCTTCTTTCTATTTATTGTATTCATTCGAAATTATTGTACTATTTACGTTTATGTATTTGTTAAATATTAACCTTGTACGTTCATTCAAACACGAAAATGATTAGTTTGCGAAATCAGTGTTTGGGTGTGTGTTGTGTGTGAAGTTTTTTTTTATTTGCCTCAAAACTGCGCAAACTTATTTCAATTAATTCATTGCGACTGTTCATATTTCAAATTGACCCTTAAGATTTCATCGAACACTCAAAAGGTTCCGTCGCCTAATGAGTAAGACGCCCGTCTTTATATCGAAGTAGTGTTGTGGCCATATTTGCATGTGTGTGTGTGTGTGTGTTGTGTGTGTGTGTGTGTTGTGTGTGTGCGTGTGTGTGTGTGTTTCTGTGTTTGGGCGTGAGTGTGTTTGGGTGTGTGTGTGTGTGTGTGTGTGTGTGTGTGTGTGTGTGTGTGGGTGTGTGTGTGTGTGGGTGTGTGTTTGTGTGTGTGTGTGTGTGTGTGTGGGTGTGTGTGTGTGTG
>NW_021011555.1:1282271-1362129 GCF_003987935.1 Bombyx mandarina | reverse complement strand
AAAAAAAAAAAAAAAAAAAAAAACTTCCACGCTGAAGGAATAACATCGTGTAATAAAAATCAAACCCGCAAAATTATAATTTACGTAATTACTGGTGCTAGGACCTCTTGTGAGTTCGCGTGGGTATGTACCACCGCCCCGCCTATTTCTGCCGTGAAGCAGTAATGCGTTTCGGTTTGAAGGGTGGGGTAGCCGTTGTAACTATGATGATGATGATGATGATGATGATGATGATTCATCCGACCGATTTCGGCCATGGCGACCACTTTGACTCCTATCCGTCGATTTGGCGCTCGTGCGCTCGAAGATGGCTTATATAGCCTATCTTTGCGGCAAAACTCCTTGCGCATTGAGGGCACGTAAGCACGCCGTTCTCATAATTATAGGTTATGGCAGCAGGTGGGCGGGCCTTCAACTGGTCGCGTTTGTAATCAAGGTCAGCTTTACGCTGATCCTCGAACTCGCGTACTTTGCTGTTCACCATCCTGCGCCATTCTGGCCGCTGTGCTGCCAAGCGCTCCCATTTAACGCTCCGTTGTAACTATACTGAGACCTTAGAACTTATATCTCAAGGTGGGTGCCGCATTTACGCTGTAAATGTCTATGGGCTCCAGTAACCACTTAACACCAGGTAGGCTGTGAGCTCGTCCACCCATCTAAGCAATAAAAAATAATAAAAAAACGTCCATAATAACAAATGCCTCAAGGTTTAGATTCATTAAATGTATTATATTTTCTCTTTGGTTTTGTTATTGAATTATTTTGTTTGGTGAATTGTTCATCTCTACTATGCTATATATACACAAGCTACAATACAAAAATAAAAATGGGGCTTGATGGGATCTTAAGACCCCTCCCCCCCCCCCCAAAACTGTGACCCAGTGTGATAATGTGTGCATTGATATTATACTTATTAGATTAATGCTCGAGTTTCAATTACTTGAATTCTTAAAACGTAGGTAGCATCTTGCACATAATTAATTATAATACTTTGCTGAAAATTTCACCATTGGCGAACATGAAACACGCACCGTTAAAAGTGTATTTCAAACATCGGAATAAATAAATGCAGGGACAAAAAATTAAATATTAGTATTTTCAATCGTATTTTACTCCTAACTCGCGTGGAAAGATGAAAACAGCTGCAACGTGTTCTTTGAGAGCGCTTCCGATATTCGACACATCCGCTTTTACGATAAGTGGTTCCCTATAACTTGTGCTTAACAAGCAAATAGTTCTTATCGTCTAAAATAAAAGTAGCTTACAAATACTACGCTGTGACTATCACTAAATACATGATTACTCATTTTTGCTCGCCCATATTTTACATTGTAGATTCCATGATATTGTGCCAACACTAGGTATGCACAATCTCAAGTGAATCAGAAGAACAACGTTTGAACGTAGAGAGAAACGTTATAAAGCCAAGACATTGAATCCCATTTTTTACGTAAATGTATTCGCAAACGATATATTTAGAGAAAATGAAAATCGGCACAAAAGAACCGACGCTCTCCTAATTTTGATATCTAATATATAAAATTCTCGTGTCACAATGTTCGTTCCCATACTCCTCCGAAACGGCTCGATTTTTATGAAATTTTATATGCATGTACAGTTGGTCTGAGAATCGGCTACTATCTATTTTTCATACCCCTAAGTGATAAGGGTTTTCCACCACATTAATTTTTTATTTTTTGGACATTTTTTTTGTTACTTTGAGGCATTATGTGGTTAAATGAGGTTTTGATAATTTTATATTCCCTCATCGTTCACAGCGCTACATGCCTCTTTCACTAATGTATCACATCCTTACAATAAGTTAGTTTTTCGTTTTCTACACTAGAAATTCCCTAGAAATCTTATATATGGCAAAACAATGTTTGCCGGGTCAGCTAGTACTTTATAATAATTAGTTTTATCCTTACCGAAATCAGCCAATTTAACGTCTCCCATCTCGCTAAGCAGAACGTTGGCGGCTTTAATATCCCTGTGGAGTTTTCTTTCTGAGTGCAGGTAATCCAGTCCCCTGAGTACCTCCCTTAGTATCACAGCTATGTGCATTTCTTCGAAACTACCCGCTTTCATGAGGTCGAGGGCGGAGCCTCCGCCTAAATACTCCATTATTATCCATAGTTTTGTTCCCTGGAAATAAAAGGATACAACAGCTTTATCTACATATCATATTAATTATTAAACAGCTAAATTATTTAAGATTTTTTTTAACTGACTTAGATAGTCATAGGAGTTCGGACAGAACCTGTTCGTTCCTAACTAAAGCCTACCATAGCTCATAAACATAACACGATGTGAATACTGTTGTTCACTTTGTTTGTCTAAGCTTCTATTGCATTATAATACGCGTTGTTCTTAGGCATAAAATTCAAACACATGGTTTCTTCGAAGCAGAAAAAGCCATGGTGTGCCGACAATAAGTCGCACTACTAGGTACGTACTTGGTAATAAAAAATCGGTTTATCGCTTGTTTATTATGTATATATGGAAATGTGAAGCGATCATACGTTCCGCTTAGAGTGTGGAAAAGGTTGATCACTTCGCACCAGGGGGGCCTTGAGCACGTTTATTCATTTAGTGCAACTATGATGCCGCGCAGGTTTGTATCTCTGAGGATTGTGTAAGACACGCCTAATTAATATTACATAAGTCTTTTCGTAATCATACACAAATGAATGAGTGTGAACTCTGAACCGTATGTTGGATAATATTTATCAAGCAGCTTATTTCATGTACCTACATATTTTAATTAATAAATGACGCATCTAATGATAATAAAAATATCTGTAAACAACTACAATTAAATCATTACATCAAAAATACATTTAACAATCTGATTTATTTATTTATCGGAACAAGTCCTTGAAGTCCGCGGCCTTAATATCTAAGTAGGTGTTACAAATGGAAATTTTCACCGTTTACACAAAAACTTTTTAATACCATAATGGAGTTCGTGATTCATTTCGAAACTTTCTCAACAAACAAAGAGACGGAAACATTTTCATTATTGTAAATCACATCCAACTTAGGAAAGTTAATAATGCACAGAATCCTTTTTCAGAGGAATTCTTATAAAATTAGTTCAATTGATGTTTTCTGAAAAGATTGATAACTTTTTATTGTATTTATTTACTCTACATAATTTATTATCGACTGTATACATTCTATATATTTATTACGAACAATTACAAAGTCTGTAAGACTATGTCAGCAATTCATCAACTCTACATAACATGGCATAGGTGTAGTATGCGTCTTTAGGCGAACAGTGGTATTTTATCGACACTGTTACATCATTTTTTCCATTGATACATTTTGTTTATTATTTATTATATATTAGAGACAGAGATGACAGAAGAGAAGAAGGAAAGACAAAATAGTTGAGTACAATTTTCTCCTCCATATATCAACTGGTGTTATATTAAAATGAATCAAGTCCGTAGGGGTTAGTGAATACGGTCGAATTGTGATCATCACGCTCTAACACTAGTTACAATAATGAAATTTAAATACATATTTAAAATGAAATAGGAAGGTTTATGAATAAAGCAAAGGCCTTGATGTTCTCTCTCAAATGTGATTTCCACTAAAAGGAGACCGTAAATCTTAAACAGCTTCCAAAGATTTCCATTCGACTTTCACGTCCCTTCGAGTCTGAATGTCTTATAAAACGTTTTATTTTACATAAATGGATTCAAACGACTCAACGATAAATGGAGTTGAGAAGATTCGGTATTGTATTTCTTATTTAGGTTCTTATTTCGAAAATTTCATATTTTAATTGCTATGAAACAGCTACGACTTTTAGTAAGGTGAATGTTAGTGGGGTATATAGCGTTAGTAAAATTTATAACAGAAATTGGCCTAAAGCCTCAAAATTCGTCAACAAAGTTTATTCGACCATTATTTATTAGCTATAAAATATAAGAATATTTATTTTATTATGATTTGTAAAACAATATTTTTCTTGATTAAGAGATTTGAATGGCCCGTATCACACTTCCAATAAATACAACGCCACGTGTCATTTGAATTTTTTCTTGACTAAGAGATTTTAATGGTTTTTATCACACTAACAACAAGTGTAATTTAAACAGAAGCGTGGTCATAATTTAAGTTTAAAGTTTTAATGTCCGACTACTGAGCTGACAGATGAGCAGATAGACAAAAATAAATAAAATATTCAGCCTGCAGTAACGGTACAAACGTTAATGCAAAACCCGGAACACAACAGTGGGTGCATCGGTGCGAGAATCCGGCGCGACCCGTTTACGCTTCATTAGCCATCGTGACATCCTCACCTATGTTTTAAAAGGTAACGCTGGAGCCAGATAATGTGCAGTATATATATATTTAAAAATCATAACATTGAAATTTCGTTATTCAAAGGAATAAATCACGAACGAAATAATAGAAAATGAAAACGTGTAAAGTCTTATTTTAGTATTTATCTTTTTTTAGTCTAATGTATAAACTTATAATAAATTCAAAAACAGGAGTATGACTGTGGTAAATATACACACATATGTATGTACGGTATAAAAATCTCTGCTCTAATGTCATTAAGCAAGAAAACCTTTGTTTAGACAAAACGCAGCCCGCGGCTCCAACACACGTGCATTATATCATTATTAACCACCGCCATGACATCATTTGTAGATATCCAAAACATTACTACTATATCATAGAAAATCCATTGATGATTTGGTTCTCCATCAAACGCGCATGCACACGAACACACACGACCACAAACACACACACACAAAAACACAATACAGAAAATAATCAACCTTATTATGAACATGAAAAATCGAGAAAAAACCTTATGTGTATTTTTATTCATGTCAAACAATGCGACTAAGCCCGGTTCAAATCCCGAAGGTGGACATCAATTTCTCTAAGCAACTACATACAACTGGACGCAAATACGTACTGGACGCAAATACGTTCTACGAAGAAAACATTCAAACGTGTCACACCGTCATAATATCAAACTGAAAGCGAAAATGAATTTACGCTGGTGGTAAATAGACTTCCAACGATTAGCACCACGACACTTCTATTTCTACCACTCAAAATAAGCGAGTAAAAAGAAATGTTTCCGTGTGGGACACTGTGGTCCCATATTTTTGAAATGTTCCACAATTTGGAACGGTATTAATTAATTTTTTTTAGAACATCATTCACGGTTGGATTTCTTGCACTGTATATACATGATGTATATATTTTAAACGAGGCCACGTATAAGCAATGTTAAAGTAACGAGGTATTGTTTTGACAGGCAAAACCAATATATAACGATAAGCATGATCTAAAATTGATATGGGTTTTTGCAACAAGTGAGTCATAACAGAGTTACGTTAATACGTCAGAGAAATTCTGACCTCGACTTTCATTTTAATTATGTCGATTCTTGTTTATGACAAGGACTCCGGCTTTGGAATGAGCTATGACATATCCTTCTTCAAACGAGGCTTGCGGAGAGTATTAAACAGTAGGCAGCGGCTTAGCTCTGCTCCTGGCATTGCTGATGTTCATGAGCGACGGTAACCACTCACCATCAGGTGGGCGGTATGCTTTTCTGCCTATACAGCAATAATAATAAAAAAAGGATTTTTACAGTATGGCGGTATCAGGCATCGTCAAGTTTGTATTCCATTTTGCATTCAGTTTTATGAACGACCATCCAATTGATGTCAACTCTACTGGAACAAGCAAAGCCTTAAATTGAGAGATCAGATTAGAAGCTCAATGATTAAATTAGAAAATTAATTTGAACTATAAAGACAATAGGGTTGACAGCGTCGGGAAATTTTCAGTAGATATCCAATACCAAAGTTCCTATTCGAACCCATGGTCCAGCGAGGTCATTACGAATGTTTTGTGAATAAGTTTTCGGTTCCGCCGTAGTAAATGTGATGATATGGGTACTAGAGGCGGAAGATGGAGAAGTATTATTAATAATGACAGCCCTACATGGCTGATATGGTTTGACTATAAAATAGTACCTTCTACTTCATAATCAAACAGACTATTATTGTATTGGATTTTCTAACCTACACTCATTTTAAATTACGCTTTATAATATAAATCTAAAGAAAACTGTGTGCATTACGAAATCGTAAAAATAATATTCAAACTGTTTGTGCTTCGCCTACGATTCCGACAATGCATCTAAAATGAATAATGTCATGAGGCAGACTGCCAACAACAACAAGAATAACTATAATTTATTAGGCATTCATGCGTTACTATTTGTTGGTAATTAAATTAGACAATTTCACTTTAATTCTACCGAGAAAATAAAACAAACACAACACAGATAGCAAACACATTATTTGCCCCGACCTAAATATTTTGTAAATTATACGAGCCGACAAAGCAGACAAGAAAAAGACTTCCTTAGTCATCCACCACATGCCGGGCCTATCGAGTTGTATCGGTTAGTTGTAGTTGTATCAATTAGATTAAAATAACCACTTCTGAAAAAAAAAAAGAAAGATCGGAAGAAAATCGTATACATACCTACTATCGCAATCAGAAGGGCGACATTCGGATTTACTGCGATTACCCAAAGTAGGAACCATTAAAGAAGTAGTACATATATGCATGTAGGCATTACGTACATAGATATCCGTTGCTATGACAACGCGAAGGCGTCGGTCAAAGACCTCACCCGTCGCGACGTCCAAAGTCAAATATAAGAAAACTACGATATTAATTCGAATGAAACTCAAATAAGGGCTACGTGTTCATTTTACATACGAAGTAGATTTTCAAACAAAATAAAATATTATTACAGTTGTAAATTTAACGAAGTTTAAACAGCGTTAAACTTGTTAATTCATTATAACTTCATTCATTATGATGTAGCTTGATTACGGAGAGCGAGTACGCGTACAGAGGTATAATTATGTACTTCAAAAGTTTGTGAACATTTATTTAACGAAACCTATGCGGAGTGAAACGAAATATTTTAGCCATACTAATATAAATTAAATGTTAAACCCGTCAATGGTTTCTGCAAAATCAAACAAGAAACAAAAAATATAATCCAATTAAAAGTCTCTTACTTTTTTCAGCTTTACTTAAAACTTCAAACTAATGTTGTGTATGCTGCCACTCCACACCTGTTATTTAGTTAATTTCGTTATTGAGAGGCTCTCTGTCCTTTTTGTTTGAATTTGGTTTTAGGAACAAACTATGTAATATGCTAATAATATGGGTGGTGAGGTTTACCGAATTTAATTTGTCAAAAATTTTATGATAGAAGTAATCGTATCGAAAATACTTATGTCTATCTCTAAGTTTATCAAGTATAAACGGCCGTCTGGTGTAGTGGTAAGTGACATGGTCACTACATAAGGGGGTCGCAGGTTCGAATCCCGCGAAGGGAAGATATTTGTATGATAAATATAAATGTCTTTTCCAGGGTTATGGATGTATATTAAATATATGTATGTGTATAATAAAAATCTTACATTTATTTCCGTTATCTGGTACCTGTAACACAAGTTCTTTACGAACTTATCACGGGACCAGTTAACGTGGCGTGATTGTTAGTAAATATTTATTTATTTATTATTATTATATCAACTGAATATTTTGGGAACGAATACTCGTACATATTTAACATTCTCAAGCAACGTAGTAAATACTTAATATTATTATTTATCAAAACAATGAAGCGTACATTTCTTTGTTCATTCAAACGTCTCCTACATACTTCTGAATGCAGATGGAGCAATAATCGAGATCGGGGGTAGGAGTTCATCATTCGTTTAACTAATTCAAGGCTCGAGCGTTACCAGGGCAACGCGCCGAGGTCGGGTAACCGCCCAACCTCCACCCGCCTCAATAATTTCCCGGACCATTGGATGCCTTTAGTTGGCTGTAAACAACTGGTATGCAGCCAATTTAAGTTTGAAACAAAGTATTACTTGGTAATTCTTTCTGTAACAAGCTGAGGAAACTTACTACATTTCTGAAGTGTACGTAGGTTGTTTGAATGCTTCTTTTATCACATCATTAAAATTACATGTTACTAAATTTTATTATTTGAATTTTTTTGTTGTGTAGGTACTAAGCATCCAACATTGAACAAATCAATATCATGATTTTAGAGGCAATTCAGAGAGCCATTTTTTTTTTCCTTTGTTGTAAATCAGTAACAGAGAACAGACTACGGATGCGAAAATTGTCTTTAGAAACCTATATTAGCGGAAATATAATTTTAGTTCCCCTATATCAGAGAAATGTCAAAGAATTTTAGGAATGCCACGCAAAACATTCGACTTCGTGAGCTGTTACGAAGTACAAAGAATCCTTTTAAAACAATACACTCTGTCCAATTAAAAATAATAATCGATAACAAACCTTTTTTTTATTAACACTTTTTTTTTTATTGCCCTTGTAGGCTGACGAGCATACGGCCCACCTGATGGTTACCGTCGCCCATGGACTTCAGCAGTGCCAGGGGCAGAGCCAAGCCGCTGCCTACCGCTTAATACTCTCCACAAGCCTCGTTTGAAGAAGGACACGTCATACCGCTTATACACTTATACAAGCTTTAAGTTATTTTTATAAAATAGACACTTTCAAATGTTATGTTCATTACCTCAACATTACGATTGAAACTAAGTTTTGTGAATAAGTATGTTAATGATAATAAGAAAATAATTTGCCACTGATTTTCGAAGGGTAAAAGATCACTAAGAAGTCCCCTTAAAAGCGACCCGATTTGTCATTATTTAATGCTTACTTATCCCTCAGAACGCGGAAACGAGACAACTAAGTAATCCAAACATTACAAGGAATTATCCTAACACGACACGAGAGGTCGAATGTTTCGAAGTAATCTCTCAGGAAGAAATACACCAAGTGACACAAACACTCCCACATTCGTCGTCTCTAGGGGAAAAACAAACCACATTCCTTGCGCTTACTTAAGTTCGACGTTATAAAATGATGAAGTTACAATGTTGAGTGTGTAGCCCTGAAACTGTTGGGTTATTTAAAAGAACAGATTCAAAATAATAATAATCTATACATTATACATAGTACTATCTATATGTTAATACGTGAAGCAAAAGCTTTGTACCCCTTTTCACGAAAATTGCGCGGACGGAGGAGTATGAAATTTCCCACACTTATAGAGAATATAGAGAAGGAGTGCACAATGCGATTTTTTTTTAAATAATGCATAAAAGATACATTAAATAAATAAATAAAACATTACACACACTGCCATGTATTTGACACACACATATGTATATATACTCTTTGTTTATTGTCAAGCTTTAGTTAATGCCTAAAGTCTGTGGTCAAATTGAAAATAGGTTAATATTGTTTATCTTTAATATTATTTGTCTATAGTGTAGTCTTGGTGAAATCTGTGATTATAGAAGTATAAATAGTCTTTGACAATAGAACCATAATAATGTTCAAACTTATAATTTCGATTAATTATAGTCGAATTTCGACTACTGCGGGACCACTAGTACTAACAAATATAATGACCACAGAAATGTCCTTGGTAAAAGTTGACATTTTCTTGTTTGTCTAATAAGACGGATATCGTATTACGACATGGAACAATGTTTTGGGAACATCGCAACACTTCAGTGTGGTCCTCGTTCGAGTCAATCCCACCGGCCGTAAAACCTTCACTACCACCACGCCATAAAACACCCCGTGAGTGCTCTCCGCGGTACCCTGTCGCAAGTTGAAGAGCGTAACAATGTTAAAATGTACTTATCCTACTATCCTGTTTTGCTTGCACCAACGTAGGCGAACAAATTTAATATTATAAAGAGGAAAGATTTGTTTGTTTGTATTGAATAGGCCCCGAAACTATTGAACCGATTTGGAAAATTCTTTCGCTGTTTGAAAGCTACACTATTCCCGAGTGACATAGGCTATAATATTTTTTGAAAAAAAAATTGGTATCCTTACTAAAACTCCAATAATGTAACCCAACGTGTCAAAAAATTACCTAAAATATTCTTTATATCGCGCACCCTGCGAAAACTATTGATGATAGAATAAAATAATGTACTACGACTTTGTTGAACACATTATTATTTACAAAAAGTGTCGCGACAGCATATGTCTAACTATTATAGTTACGCCGCAATAAGTGTTCTTTTATTTAAAAAAATAAAACAACGTCAAATATCGTTGAAATTTTTGTTAAAGACCCGAGCGGAGCCGGAGCGGACCGCTAGTGTTTTATATAAATTTGTATACATTAATCGCACTTTGTGTTTGTATTCCAGCACATAAAAATTGTACAGAACGATTACCAGGTGCAATTTTTTTTTAACGAGTTATAAAACTGAAATAAAAAATAGATGTACAGGTCCACACACAAATCTACTGGACGAAAAACAGTATGCCACTAACTTTACCAATGAATATTTCTCCTTAAATATTATTGTATTCTGAACGTTTGAACGCATTCTTAAACATTTCTTATTTCCGAACCGATTAGTATAGTTAGTTTCATCTTTTGTTGAAAAGAAATGGTATTTTTATTTTAACATAATTAAAAGTTTTACTTCTCGATATTTAATTGTTAAATACTCGAGTAAACCTTATTACAGGGCGCTAATCTTTAACGTAAAACCAATTTTAATAAGGAATCCACTTTAGATCCGAGCTAAAACGGAGGCTCAAGAAAATCCAATTTTGATTTCATTTACGTTTAACCAAGCTCCTCATTAAATTCGACCAAATATTATGTAAGGAATCAAAATTTTATTGCCTTACAGTATCACCCCCGAGCAATAACTCTCGCTTTATGGTTTGGTAATAAATATATACTGAATTTATCGAGTCATAAACGTAGGAAGACTTCCGAAGTCGAATGCAGACTTACAAATTTCACTAAAAACATTGGCAAAAGTTTGCTTTTTATACTTCCTTTAAGACTCTTTTAAGTATTGCAGTGGTTGGTGTGTTGTTTATATGGTTTCATATAATAATTGAAGAAAGTTTATTCGGCTTTTTTTTTCATAAACCAACATCAGTTATTTCTAGATCGCCGAGAACGTTTTGTTTTGTAAATGGTAATCGTGTTGTAACGGAACAGTGAGCACACTCCCCATTTGTAGAGCTTTGAATATCGAATGGATACAAACGCCAAATCGTAGTCTGCAAACATTCCAGATGTTTCTCTGTAATTCTAGTGTGATTCAGTAACGTTCTAATAATTAATTGTTGACGTAAATGTTTTGCCCTTCGACGCGCGATCCTGGCTGCGGTAAAGTGGTAAGAGACATAGAATATCATTGGATCAAAATATAATTAATTAGACTGACATTTAAGACACTTGATCAAGTCTTCAGACTTTATCTCGATACACCTAACACATAAGTTAAGTAAAGTAAACTAAAGTTAATTTACACATAACACCTAACAGATGTAACATTTTTTCTACCTATTCTAGTAACCTCGAGCGATTATACTAGACTAACCGGGCGAGTAGGTGAGCTCACGGGGCTCTAACCTGAGGACGTTGCTAGCACTAGCCATAGCAAGTGCTTCTCAGAATCTACCACCGGATCGGAAGTGCGACACACTGAGGAGATCCGGCGAGAAACTCAGTGGGCTGTGTCTATGAGCAGATGTACCAATGAATTGGTGCCGGAACGTTGAGAATTTCATGACTTTAACACCAATCATACCAACCCTTACTGGTACCTATTTCTACCACAGCGGGTAGATAACGATATACAACAAGTATAACTCAAAATAAACAAAACAAAACAAAAAAAGTACAATAACTGTAGATTAATTGTTAAGAAAAGTCATGAAGTCAAATGTGCAAAAGCTATAAGATTATAATGATATGTGCATTTTCAATGCAAAAGTTCAAAATGGGTCATTTGCACTCCACCGGGCTGCAGGGCGGGATCGATGGAGACAGTTGGTTGACGAAATCGGACGGAGTCACGATCCTCAGCAGTGAGGAACCGATCGAAGAGAGAGAGATCAAAAGAAAATAATTTATTATAACAATCTTGTAGCGACATCTATAGGCAAATGGAATGAAATAAAAGGTGCATGGCATACGATTATGTAGCTCAACAAATCCAGGACATATATCTACATAAAATTTACCAGAGTTCCAGCTGTACCTTTGCTGGTTTGTAATGTATATTATCTGTATATTATATGATAAAATCACCAGCGGTATCAAAAACACAACCTCACTTTCTAGTTATTACTGTAAGTTTTTTTTTTTAAGTTTTCTAATTTAATATTGTACTAGTTTACGAGAAAATCCTCTAAAACTATTCTTTTACAGCAGTAAAATCAATACGTGCCACTGCATCGTTCTTAACTTAGTACATGTCCGTGAGCACGTCGAAACTTTGCGAGCTGAACTAACAAAAGCGGCACGATCGAGTTAGTCGCAGACCGAGCTGCATCCAATCCAACAAAGAATTGTCTTCGTGATTTACTGGCGAACGCTACCAAAGTTCTGGCCAATAAAAGCACTTAAAGTAATGGAATTTTATTGAGTTGCCGCACTGTTTAAATTTCTTCAAGACGTTTGCATCGAGACTGTGTATTCACAGATATAGTTAGTACCTGCGCAAAAACCATAAAACATTTCAATCAACTTTCCGGTGACAAACTAAAGATTGCTCAAGCACCAAATTAATGAATACAAGCACCAACTTAATAATAAATAAGCACTTAAATCAGAATTAAATATCAAGTGCTAATAGATAAGCTCCAGTTGACAATGAGACAATGGACACGGGAGAACAAAGCAAATGGTCCTTGACCGACAATGAAACCGGCCGGTCGATATACTTTTACTATCACGACCGCCTTCTGTATTGCATCGACGACGCTGCCGATTTCATGGGGCCAATACAACATCATACATTTTTCGAAATATAAATACGACAGTTGAATTTAACCACAATATTTGAAGTAAAACATCTATAGCCGCACGTAAAACCGATTGCTGGCGTGGCGAACCATGCCGTGGCGGCTTGTAGCCATTCGCGAGCGACTGTTTCTAAAATATTATTTTTTTAATATTATTTTTTCATTATGCCATATGATTTTCCTGTCGTAAACTATCATTTTATGTATCTATGCCTGTACAAAACAATTTCAATGTTTCCAGCCAGCCTTCCTGTGATGACTCATTTTTTTAGAAATTTTCCAAACGCCTTTTTTTTTGGGTCATTTTAACAACAGTCGCCTACAAGTAGGTACAACAATCGAATAGGGGATAACAATAACAATGGCACAATAAGACAACTCCCACGCGTCAAACAGAAACATACTCGTAGTTATTATGCAGAATCACATTACTAGTTCATTACTACACTCTACATTAGATTACTACGTATTAGAGCCAATGCACACAGCATCATTGCTATGACGTTTTTCTAACGGTCCGAAACAAAGACTCTTGCGATAATTATAATTCCGATCTTCGGACTTTCGTTTTTATATTCAAATTACGGAAATAGCTTGATGTCTTCAATTACCTCAAACCATTTTATTTTGCACGATTTTTAATACGTATTTTCCTTGAATAAACGCGGTCGTGGCGCTATGGAAATAGAAATACTACGCACTACTTGCATACGTGTTTTCTAAACCACGTGTACTACCCGAGCAATAAACGAGTAGCTACTTCAAGCTGACAGCCCGCTACGAATGTGTTGACACTGTTAATGGCTCAGTTAACGGTTTCGTTTAATCCACTTGATTATTTACAAGCGTACGGTACTTAATCGAAATATTATTCGAATAGAATGATTTTTCGGAATCTGTGTGGAGCAAAAACCTGTACGTGTCGCTACGTAAGCGGCGTCGTGTGAAAAGGCCTTAAATACGTTTATGTCGCGTGCTTTCTAATCGCACTTTTATTTGTAACGTAATGATGTTCGAGGTTTTATTTTGTCGTAATTTACGAACACCGCACTACGCTTCAGCGTTCCATTACTAATTCATATTTGTAAAAATATGCGTAATGTCTTATATACAAATAACATCACACATTGCGTACAAACAATTAATGATGTAATACAACAATTAGGAACGCTATTTTATATTTCGATTATTTAGTGTTTATCATCAAGGTCGTCGTGCACCCTTAAGGGGCACAGAGCAAGCCTCGGGGCGAGCCCCTATGCTCGGGCACTTGATGTTTTATGTTAAATCAATGACGAACTGAGATTTTTTTATAACACAATCACGTAGTTAGAGCCTTGAAGCGCTCTTAGCCCGTACAGAGAGCTCACAGCAAAGCAGCCCACTGAGTTTCTCACTGGATCTTCTAGGTGGGTTGCGTATCCGATCCGGTGGTAAATTTTGCGAAGCACTACACGAGCACTAGCACTAGCACAGCACGAGCGAATTAACAATGTGACATCAATTTTTTTTTCCTACCTATGCTGATAGCCTTGAGAGGCTATTTCAACTTCACCCTATAACTCACGGGGCTCAATCCGGAGTGTTGCTAACACTGACCCTAGCAAGAGCAGTGCTTCGCAGAATCTACCACGGGATCGGAAACGCGACCCTCTGAGAAGATCCGGCGAGAAACTCAGTGGGCTGTGTCTATGGGTTAATACGCTCATCGAGCCCTTCGTCGCAAGTGACGGGTTCGACTAGGACGGTGACCGGATAACATCAATAACTTTAAATTCAAGAAAGAAAAGCGGTAACTGTGTAGTCGAGATTATGTAAACGTTCAGACGTGTTCCTCTCGTTGTAGAGAGAGCTCACGTATCACCTTGACACAAAAAAGTATAGGTATTTATTAACACAGCGTATGCTTTTGATGAACGTGCCGCCGGTGAGTTATTTAATGATCGATGTTGACCTTTAATTAACAAAACGGCTTGCCGGAGGATGTTACGATTTACATTATTACGATTTTATTCATGCACTCGAATGAATCAAATGCATCAAAATGATTATTAGTTTGTTTGTTAATGTTTTGTGCGTTTGCGTGTCTTTTATTCGATTGAGTTAAAACTTTTACTTGTAATGATTTTGTTCATAATTCAGTTCGACTTTAAGATTCCCTAAATACTACACTCATATCTTTAAGCAGCACAGTCAAAGTATTTTATCTGTTTCATTAATTACACAACGCAACCTATTGTTATTTTTAAAACATTTTTTCTTTTGTTATGCGTTTTCTATTTCTATAACTAATATTGTTTAGTAATTACGTTTGTATTTGTTTATTTTTTTTTTAAAAGCTACCATATTTTGTAGGAAATAGCTTATCTCCGTGCAAGGTTGTCTGAAAGTGATCGCTTTAAGCGATAAGGCCGCCCTTTATAACACTCATTGTTAACGTATCTTAACCTTTTATTTTTCGCTAGTATTATTCATTACATAAAACTGATAGCCTCGATGAAACAACTGTAAAACATAAAGAAAACAAATCGATGCCTCCAATGAACACTACGCTAACTCCAAATTCGTAGGTTTACAGGAGGAGCGTTTAAACGAAAAAAGTTGGTAAAATCTTTATTATTGCAGATATATTTATGGTTTTTTTTTTTTGTGTAACTAGCTGATTTACTCTTGCTTCTAACCCCATCAATAATGATTTGTAATACTTTTAAAGTAGTGAAGCGATTTGCGTGAAAAACGAAAATTTCAAAATTTTGAGTTACAGTGGTGTTCATTAGAGTGCCGTGTGGCTTGTGACGTCATCCAAGACCCACGAAAAACGGAAACGTAAACTGAAAAAGCAAAATGAAATAACCAACTCGGAAACATTATAACAAAACTTGTAAAATATACACAGCCGCCTTTTCCCGTTGCACAAACGGAATTATTCATCCAATTAGCCATCACGCCGCGCGCCGCCTTGAAAAAGATTCCCTGGTTTAGATCCCTTCAAATTACATAAAGTGTTTTTTTTTATTAACGTAGATCTGTTTGTAACGAGAAAATTAAATAAGAAACGCAAAGAAAACACTCAAATTTTATCTCTAAGCCTTGCAAGATTCCCAACGAAATGTACGTTCGCGGCAAATGTCGTGCTCGGGAAAATCTTGACGGAAAAAATAATTCAATAAAGATATCAAACCGCAGCCTATTTGGAAAGGGATGGAAAAAAAATTAAATATAACCTTCCGGTTCAAGGTATCTTTTCTATATAATGATTGACAGACCGGTTATTGATCAGGAAATACGAAGATCAGGTAACAGATAAAAAAAAAACAAAGGCCTGAGATTGTTACTGATTAATATTACGTACTCTTCAGTAGCGTACAATGCTGATTTTATAGTCACAATTGGGACTTTGAATTTACGTATCAGGATGAGTGGCGTCATTCACAATAGTAAATTATGCGTCCAAATAATTTAATGGCCGCTTCACAGTTAGTAAGCCGTGATGGAACTTAACAATGATGACAATTAATAATTTCGCTCACAAGAAGGTAATTTTATTTTATTTTAAATATTGATTTTGGAACGAAGTTTTTTTTTTTTTTTTTTTTTATTATTGCCTTTGTAGGCAGACGAGCGTACGGCCCACCTGATGGTAAGTGTTTACCGTCGCCCATGGACTTCAGCAATGCCAGGAGCAGAGCCAAGCCGCTGCCTACTGCTTAATACTCTCCACAAGCCTCGTTTGAAGAAGGACATGTCATAGCGTTCGGGAAACACCGTGGAGGGGAGCTCATTCCATAGCCGGATGGTACGTGGCAAAAAAGACCTCTGGAAACGCACTGTGGATGACCGCAGTGGCTCCAGGTAGTATGGATGAACTCTACTCCGGTGGCGGGCGGTGCGATGGTAAAAACGAGACGTTGGTATCATCTCGAACAATTCCTCAGAGCACTCCCCTTCCTTATGGGAGTTCCTTATGGGTCGATGCGGAGGGGTACCCTAACCGGGAAAAAACGTCCGTAACGTAAGATTTTTATTAGTGTACGACTTAACTTTCTAATAACGTACAAAAAATAACATATATTGTTATTATATATTTTTTATAAATCATTGTGAATAAAATAAAGTTGATAACTTTGTAAAGTAGTTTTTTTTTTATCGATAAAAAAATATAATAAAAAATGTATACCCGAATAATTATTTTCTTTATACCTCGAATAGAATTTAAAATTAATATTTTTATAATAAGGAACTTCGTTCCTATCCGGTCTCCCACGACACCGCATATCTTTTTTTAATATATCATGGTGAAGTATAATTAGTAATTACAGTCTTATTTAAGTAGATAAACAAGATTCAAACAAAACGCGAGTACTCAGTAACAAACATCTAACAATAATTCAAAGAAGCGTAAATACTTTAGTTAAGTAAGTAAATTTCTCAGCGGGATAGCTTAAGCTGAGCATGAAACATAAAGGCAAGCAGACGTAAACAATTTGAGTGGCCACTGCACTGAACCAGCCAAGTGAATTAATGCAGCGAAGCACTATCCGAGCAAATAGGTGGTCGGACGATAATAACTAATAAAACAATATTACTTATTGAACTATGAACGTTTATATTTAATTTTTAATAGTTATTATTATATTACATTGTGTACTAATTGTATGTATGTTTACGGATATATGTATGTACCTATGTTTATGTGTATGTATGTGTGTGTATCTATGTGTATATGTATGTGTACATATATATATATATATATACACCGCGAGAAATTCGTTTCCAAATGATTTTTGTCCATCTTGGTTATCTGGAAGAGATCGCTTTTAGCGATAAGACCGCCAATTGTACTTTTTTGCATTTAATGTATCGCACTGTTTATTTGTTTTTTGGTGTGCAATAAAGAATACTCTCTCTCTCTCTCTCTCTATGTATGAAAAGGATGCTTAAATTGTTATTTAATAACATTTATTTATTTATTTATAATTTAGTTCAACTGAGACCTGAGAGATTGTATAGAACCGGGGTTTAGTAGAAAATTTGATCATAGTTTCGAAATTTTACAATTGTAGGTACCATGTTTCACCTAAATTTTAACAAATGTGGCAAAAGTAGTTTTATTCGCGAGAGAGGGTAAAATAAAGCATAGCTAATCTAAATATCTTAAGTTTCATATTACTTCAAAATAGACCTTCCCCAACAAACAAGTTTTGTTGACTAATAAAAAAATTATAGCGTTGAGAGTTTCAAAGTACTATCTATCCTTTTGTATACGAAAATCATTACTCTTTATTAATTTTTATTTGTGTGCAAAATCTGAGTAACCATAAATAGTCAAAGGGAAAAAAAACCGAAAAGACGATCTAAAATTGAAAAATCGAACGCAAGCAGGTGATTTCAACGTTGCTTCAATTTAGTTCAACCTAGTATGTACTAGTCAAAGCCCGGTTTCTTTTTTTTAGTCCTTTGTTTGGCTATTATGTTATTTACTTGAGAACAGAAGTCAAAACTAGTATAGTCAGAACCTAGACGTTCCGAGACTAAGCTTTTGGCTATGACTATTACATAATTATAAAAATAATTTCAAGAACCAATTTTACAATGAAATCTTTTAACGAAAAATAAACATCGCCATTATCGTTTCATCTTTCAATGGATTTAAATTGTTCTTTTCCTATTCAATCGACCGTTGTTAATGCTTTTTTAATGGTTTCCAGCGTCTGAAACGGGCTGATTAATTGGCCTGTTATAATTTTAATGACCTATTTATCCAAACCACAAATAAACATTTAGGTATAGAATATTTTTTTAGTCACGCAAATCATAATATATAAAATACGTTAAGTGTTACATTACATTATTATTCACGTGATTGTGAAAAATCACAACAAATATACCTCTCCAAGGTTTCCAAAAACTACGTGCATTTGATTTTTACCTGCAACAAAAAAAATTATGTGTTAAAAAAACTTACAACTCACATAAATCTCTTATGATTTCATTAGTGCTTCTCTCTAATATCATCAACCTCTGGATTTGGTAAACCGATCCACCCCATATCAAACCCATATCAGTCCCATATCAAACCAAGATTAAAGATACAATTTTATCACAGGGCGGTGCCTATTCATGACAGTAACCACTGTCATGTCAGAAAGGCCACGCGTTCGTCAACGATAAAAACTGTAGTTATTGAAGAAATAAGATTTAATTCACAAATACATATAAAAATAAAACAAAAGTGTACCATCTTGATAAACTTAAAAAATACGGAATCTAGCCTTTTCGAATTAATGGAACTAGAGGTCCCGCAGTAGTCGAAATTCGACTATAATTGGAATTGTAAGTTTGTACACTAATATGATTGTATTTTCAACGCCAAGACTACACTATAGAAAAATATTAATAAAGACAAACAATATTTAATCTATTCTCAATTTGACCACAGATGTCAATAACAAAAGTTTGACAATAAATAGTATGCTTGCGTGTGTGCGTCAAATACATGGTATGTAGTGTGTGTAATGTTTTCTTTATTGATTTAATGTATCTTTTATGCCATATTTTTAAAAAATATTAGCATTGTGCACTTCTTCTCTATATTCTCTATAAGTGTGGAAAATTTCATACTCCTACGTCCGCGCAATTTTCGTAAAAAGTGATACAAAGTTTTTGCTTCACGTATTAATATATAGAAGATGTTGAATGATGGTCCAAAATGGTACATAAAACATTGGTTACACAAGTAACATTCATAAACCTTTGTACTTTGTACAAGCTGTATAAACTTTGGAAACGTGAGTCACGGATAACCAATGTATAGAAATGAGAATAAATTTTCATAAAAGTTACTGGGAGCACAAAATGTTTCGTTTCCTCAAAAAACGCTTCACTGAAGATATGATTTTTGGTAGCCCTCAAAGAAAAGTATTTGCGGCAACATTGTATCCTCCCTCGGAATCATTTGGGAATTTTTAAGAAAAACCTCTTACGCCATTCGTGCTTTAGACATACAGTATATTTATAGTAGAGTCGTTATATACCATACAAAACGAATAGAATGTTCAGTAAAGTCAGCGGAAAAGGTTTTTAAGATTTTGAGAACGTGCCTATGATCGAACTGGGCAATTATATTTCCCATAGACAAGGCAGCTGACTACCCCAATAAGTATTACGGCTGAGATTTAACGATAAAGACACTGAGCAACGAACAAAATGGCCACCATTTCGATTATAACTTTATCTAGTGCAGCAGTAATTAAGTGTTATTTCTTTTTACATCAGGGTATTCGAATAACCGTGCTCTTCGCTGACTAGAATACCAAATGGATTATGTTCGGCAATTTGATGTTTTCAATGTTTAACGATAAAAGTTTTCTAATGAATTGTTAAATTTTATTTATTTATGAAGCAGTCTAATTTGCACACAAGTTATAGAAATAGAAATAATTAACCCATTGGAAAATCCTAACCTTTCGAGAAATATTAATTACAATGAGCAGATAATTAATTAACAATTATGTAGTTCCATTCTATTTTTAGTAAATCAAACGATTAATGAAAACACAATGTTCAACATTGCAAAAATATCACATATCTCGGACATAATTCATGTAACACGACCCGTAGATAATATCAAACTCTGCAAATGCCACCAGCGAGAATAGCGTACCTACCATAAAGTGAGTCCTACCTCAATGCGGAAATTATTATTATCACGATCATAAATCAAACTAGACTTTACCAAGACTGCGAATTTTTTTTTTTTTTTATTGCTTATATGGGTGGACGAGCTCATAGCCCACCTGGTGTTAAGTGGTTACTGGAGCCCATAGACATCTACGGCGTAAATGCGCCACCCACCTTGAGATATAAGTTCTAAGATCTCAGTATAGTTACAACGGCTGCGCCACCCTACAAACCGAAACGCATTACTGCTTCACGGCAGAAATAGGCAGGGTGGTGGTACCTACCCGCGCGGACTCACAAGAGGTCCTACCACCGGTGATTTGTGGAGTCAGCAACTAAGTTATGTTATATAGATATTTATAAAAAAAGAAATGAATAATATTATATGGAAACGAGTAATTTAGATCGTATGGAAGGCACGCGGCAACGAAGCGCTGCCAACTGGACAATAGAAAACCGTCCTTGAATTATAACCGGAACTATTGTGAGCGGGCACAATGGATGGGATTTGCCTAGATTTCCGGCCACGTGCCGAACCTAAAATACCTACCTAAAGTACTAAAAATTGTAAGCCAAAATTCAAAGGCGCAAAGGTTTGAATATTCCAACAAAGCATTTATGATTCCAGTGATTTTTCCATAGCGCTCGAAGCATAGGCTGCGCAAATAAAAGAAAACTGGTTTTATTAAATATGAACCCCGTCGTTGGCACAGTCCGGATTCCGTTCTGCAGAATATTTGACCCAATAACTCGTAACCCCTAGAGGTTTATGGTTTTACGAGCAATTCATCAACGTTCGAATGGAATCCATGTTATTAGGTCATTATATTTACCATAATCTTTAATAATACGCTTTTATTAGCTTCAGACGTATGTATGTATGTTTGTAAAAATGTATGTTTGAACATGATTTTGATCCCCTTCAAAACGTCGGATTAACTCGAAATTTGGTTACTTATTAAGGACCGATGACAATTCAATATTTAAAAAAAATAAAAATAAACTTGAAAACTTTTAATTAAAAAAAATGAAAAATAAATAATAATTTAAAAAAAACTAACAATATACGCTTTTATATAAAATCCAACTAAAAAATAGAAAATAAAATTTAATATATTTGAATTAAAAATAGTTTAAGAATAAATTATTTAATTGTAAAAAATGGATTTTATATGAAAGCGTATTTTGTTAGTTTTTTTAATTTATTTTCAGATTGATAAACGTGTCATTATGTTTGAAATTTTTAATTTCCTTTTCATGAAACAGATTTTAGAGCATTATTTGCAAAATTCCGTGACTACAATTTCAACGCAATACGAGAGAGTCCGACTAGACTGATTTAATGATTAATGATGCCAAACTTTCTGTGATTATTTTATTAATTGTGAAGGTATTTTGTATCAAAGAACCTTTGTTTGTGAAAACTGAAGTATTTTATTTCCTTCTGTAATTTAAATACATTCAAGTTAAAATTTTATGAAATTTTTCTTGGAAAGTAAATATTTAATACATCACCACCTATTTCAGCCTTACGCCATTTATCTACTTCAGATAATATTTGCTACAATTATTTTTGAAGTTTCATTGTCGATTCCTAGGATATAACAATTAACGTACAATTGAAAGCACGCTTTTCGTATCAGATCTGTGTCTCCGTTATTTTGTTATTGTAATTTGTTTCCGACGATATTAATGCTCCTTGCTTCGTACAAATTATCGTATCAACATTGTTACCACATAATTCGAGAATGTAAACTTAGCCCAAATTCTATTTTACGTAAATTATCCACCAGCTATTCCAATAAATGTAGGCTGAAAACGCGTTCGACCGTAGGTAGTCCTTCATAATAAATTCATACGGTCGTTTAATTATAAATATAGCATGAACTACGATACGGAAAACATTACAAACTAAATTTAGACTTGTTTCTGCTGTCGAAGTTCGGAACTAGCCGATGATTTAAGTCTTGGCAACCGAAGCTGTTATTGTATCATACGGTAGGATAATAATAATCAAATTAAAAAAATATGGCAACCGAGTTTTAAACTGGTGGTAAGGCGTGTTGTAATGGCATTGGATTTTAAAAATGGATTTTAAAAACAATTCTAATCTTATCGTAAATAGCTAGTTGTTCGGCAAACAATTGTCCAAGATGTTCATAGTTATCCTATCTAGGCCGCCATATTTATAAATTATATGAAGTACAGTTTCTACTTCGTCCATGCAAAATGGGTAGGTTGTGTCGTCAGTCAGGTTATCTTATTTAGTTGCTCCTGAGTGCCAAAACGCCCTGTGAGGGTCTGATACAGTCGACTTCCATAACGCCTTCTTACTTTATCTACATTAATTTACGCTCGGAAAATCTTTAGGGTCTTAACCCCGAGTTATTATTCTGTTTCATAATGAACTTTCTTTTCAAGAAGTCCCACAGTGCCTTATGAACCATGATTCTTGGAATTTTTATACAAAAATAAAACTAAACCCAGTTGAAAATATATCTCAGAGAAAATTATAAATATGTTTTTGTCCGTCTGGTATTAAGTGAATTCCCGAAAAACAAGCTTGAACATCGCAGAGTGAATAGCTACACAGTTACATTTAGATCTGAGGTCAAACTTTCGACTTCGTTGGGATACCGGCTATCATTCTAATTTAAAAACCAGAATGAAGAGCTTCTTCCCGAGAGAATCGGGCAGGACAGTCAGGTCGAGTCTTGCGTGGTGCTAGGCCCAACTAATAATTACGGGAATTTTAATGTTGTTCTTAAACGTTGGAGTACTGCTGTAGATAGTTAACTGATTAACTGTAGCTTATCATCTTAATAATTCTCGAAGTAGACTTAAGACGGTTCGGGGGTGGGTCACGAATCACGAATGCAACACCTTAAACATACATCGCGAGGTAATGGATGCCCGAGATGTTTAAATAAATGAAATAGCGTTAGGATGTCTATTTGGAAAAGTGATACAAAATAAACTCAATTTTTTAGACGAGGGCCCGAATATCAATAAAAATTGCTTCAAGATCTTGGGCTCGTTCATCACTACTACTGTAACTACGAGAACGGAATTCTAAACGTCGGCAATTATAAAAAGAAAACAACATAAGATTTCTCCTCTATTAAGGGCAATCATGATCATGAGCAATAGCAGCTTGACCCCAGTGAATGACCTCGCTACTTCATACCTACACTTAGCACAATGTCACACGAGAAGCGATAAATCAATACATTCACAACAACAAAGATAACGATAACACAACATCAACTCAAACTGGGTAACATTCAAAGAATAACAAACAAATAAGAATGTAATGTCAGGAATTATTTTTAAAATCCTCATCGTTGATCTTCATTTTTAGCCAGCTTCAATAAAATTGAAGGTTCTCTATAAGGCTGTATTGTTTCTGAGTTATTTCTCTAAGAACATTTATTTGTAGGTGAATCGGGCTTCTTATGTGGTCCCATTAAAATTTTATCAAAACCTGTTCTGTAATTTTTCAGTTATCCTTATTTTTCGACTAAATTAATGATAATCTCATTTTATTTTATTGAAGTTGGGTTTTTTTTGGTTATTTTTATTTTATTATAACTATCATAATTATAATTTGAGATAAGCAATTTATTTGGAAGTAAAGTATCTACAGAGATATATTTTTTTATACTCCCAAGATTTTTTGAAATCCAAATATTAACTGTTCTATTTTTTGACCATATACAAAAATGTGCAAACTGATTTGTATGCGAGACATACTACCACAAACCGGATAACTACACAAATCTGCGGGCGGTGCCGTCGTATTATGATAAACGATTCGATTAAATCCCACCCGCATCGTATTTAGGCTATTCGATTACGGTGTCATATCTTTGTATACGGGAAACTACACGCGCATACACAAAGATCGATATGGGCCACTTTTAAATCGATAACAACGTCATTCGTCGCGTAACTCTAAATACTTAAATACAGGGTGAAGGTAGTCAGTCCCGATGCCTAATTTTCCAACATCCTGCATAATTCTAATAAGAATAATAACCAACAAAAACCGTAAATAAAAATTGAGAACAATATATCGTTTTTCTTAGTCGAACAGAACAATAAACTGTGTTTGAGATATAATTAAACAAATGATTTATTTTCATATTCAGAGACGTATAACACATGCTGTCATCTGAATATGTCATCATTGTCATCGAGAGACACGTTGACGGTAAACAATAATCTGTGTGATTCACTCCCGATAATAATGAGATTGTTTGTATACAAAATTCAAAACATTGCATGCAATAATGTATGACATATGACTTTGGTTCTGAATATTAAATACGAAAAACATATTGGTCTCATGAATAAATGTGGTCCAGCAAAAGAATACTCACAGAACATAACGGGATATATAGAACGTAGGCAAAGTACCAATCTGCCTTTTACATTGGCAGTTAGATTTTACTTATTACTCTTAACTGTACTTACTAAAACCCAAAAAAACATGTAGGGGACAAAAACACTAATAAATGTTTACTGCACAACTTAACGGGTGGTTGTATTATGCCAATTCCTTACGAACAATTATAGATAAAGCACCAACTTTAAGTACACTCCACTAAAAAGACCAAATAACCAAACCTAGCTACCGGTCATAGAGGGTATTGTGAGCCCGCAAGGATATCAATCATAAAAATCGATCTTCGCCAAAATGAAGTACAAAACGTTGAAGGAATTCAAATAACCTGGCCGCGATTTCGTTTCCATAATGACAATCCCGAACGTGGTCCTTATAAGAAATGCACTGTAGCGTTTCAAAGAATATGAACGTAAGTATAACGGTATCTTAAATACTGCGCAGTCATTTGCATAAAACGATATAGATGCACTGAATCAAAACGATAGTGAGATGCCATTAGCTTGTCGGATAAAATTCAATTCTTTTGCGATTGTACAACGAAATCATTTGTGAAAATATACCTTTCTATTCGTCACAATAGTTCCCATCAATAATTACAAAATTTTTCAAGAATTTAGCACAGAAAACTGTGATTTTAGTCTGTATTGCACACTAGTTTCGTAAATAGCTTTGAGTTTTATAATTTTTATTATTATTTTATTTTTACTTCTGTTACAATTACTTTCACAGCATTAACTGCACGCAGAATTCTTGGTTCGGAAACCTAGTAAGGAAACATGATGTGTATGGCCAAATTTTATGAATACTAGTTGACCCGGCAGACTTCGTAGTGTCCCAATCGATAAATAAAAGATCTAAACTTTTGTATAAAATAAACTTAAAACAAACAAAAGGAATCCGTCCGACGGGGGACACATCTAAGGAAAAACAAAATTGCTATTTTTATTTAATTCCGAGCATTTTCATATTTATCTACATTTTAAACCTTTTCTAGACTTCCACAAATAATTCAATACCAAAATTTGCCTAATCGGTCCAGCCGTTATCGAGTTTTAGTGAGACTAACGAACAGCAATTCATTTTTATATATATAGATAGATAGATAAAATAAAAATAACGGAGGCACACATAGAGCTGTCAATAAACACGATCTATAAGTGCAGTTGCCAAATCAGTTTGCGGTCTCTCGACCAATATCGATTACCTTTAAAAAGCTTTTAGTACACAACAACACAAAACCATACCGAGTGCCAACTGCGAACACCAAAACCTACAGCCTGAACGAAGCTTCGGAATGCCTCTACGTGTATTATTAAAGCAAGACCGTTTTATCATTGTAGTTGTAATATTGTCCTTGTTCACATAAAACGATTAATACGTTGTTTTGCAAACAGCTATTGCGCGAACACCCAACAATACATATTATTAGATGGAGCATGAGGGCACAAGCGCAACGACTGCCTTGTTGCCTACCATCGTGTATACAACACATGCAAATCGTTTATTGACGCGACAATCAGATCGCAACAAGACCGGTCAACCGTTCTGCCATCCGGTCAATGACTCCAGCTATGATGGCACTGTTTAGAAATTACATTATAAAGTTAAACCCACAAAAAATACACACACAAAAACTGATGGTTCTACATTAAATAAAGACAAAGTTTTTTACCAAACCGATGAAGACAAGTTTAAAAAGGCTTTGGATGTTGTTATAGTTGATAATGCAAAATTACTTTCGTAAAAACAAAATTAAAAGATATAGTCAGAGGCAGACGAATTCAGTGAAGCCCACGGATATTACTTTGTTATTGCCGCTGCTTTCCTTATGGCCTTAAGCCATTATAGCCCTTAAGTCTCAAATGCGTTAATATAGTGGCCACCCTGGTTATCCAGAAAACAACAAAATTATTTTAGAATCTAGCCATACGAGCTTACAAGATACCTGTAGGCATAAATAAGGAATTTTGTAAGCATTTTAGAAAGTGTCACGATACCACGGATAAACTAAGGTAGTATTGTAAAGCCGCCATATATTGTATCATTCTCTGGTCTCACTGCCCAAAACACGTTATTACGTATCCTCCCGATGTATTAACGGTGCTTTTAGGTACCACAAGCACCAGTCACCGTCCTCGTCGAACCCGTCGCTTATGACGAAGGGCTCGACGAGCAAATTAACCCACAGACACAGCCCACTGAGTTTCTCGCCAGATCTTCTCAGTAGGTCGCGTTTCCGATCCGGTGGTAGATTCTGCGAAGCACCGCTCTTGCTAGGGCCAGTGTTAGTAACACTCCGGTTTGAGCCCCGCGAGTTCACCTACACGTTAGGGTGAAGCTAAAATAGCCTCTCAAGGCTATCAGCATAGGTAGAAAAAAAGGTCTCACATTTTAATCTTGAATATAGGTGTAACTTTATTTTTGTTCAAAACCATGCGGTGACTCCTTGGTTCGATTCTTTCTTATAATAACCAAAACAAACTGTTCCATGCAAAGAATTAAGAATAGTTAAACGTAACGGAAAGGATACACCTGCTTTCCAAATGTACCGTTGGAAACTTCCATTACGCATTAAGAGCAAATGGCATACGTGATGCTACATAGTTTAAATACTTTAACATAAACACAAATGTGGTATTGTGACCTGACCTAGTTATTTGTAAAATTGAAACGGCTTTGATACATCCGCCGTGTAGGATAATTTGAGTCCCTCGTAAACAGGCACTTCATCAACGCGTCATTCCAGACGAAAACATTGGCAGACCCCTATGCGCAGATGGAGGGACATGGCTACAATGGATCATTTCCGCAAGTTGACGCCCCGTGATGTCTCTGGATGGATGGACCTTTTAGTATAATTTGAAATAACAGAAAAACGCACAATATAACGCGAGAAAATACCGAAAATCGTTCCGCATTATAAATGGAATACGATCGCCCCCTTGCGTGTATTAAAACGCTAATAACGAATGAGAATCCGGATGCCCATTAATAGCCCTGTTTGCTCCGGAAGATCCGAGGAGCTTCACCGTCGGCAATGTTGATTTTTTTCTTGTGCCTTCGTCGAGCCAAACAAAGAGGCGGAACAAAACGGAGAGAGCGGTCTTTTGTGTGGCCTACGTTGAGTGCGACAGCACTTACCTCTCTTCTTACATGGCGTCTACAACGTCCTTAACGCTGAGACGCTGTCGTCTGTATGAAACATGAGTCAACTTTTCAATTGTAACTAAAATTCTGAATGACTTGTTACTGTATGGTACTCTTACAGTGATAAAAAAATCATATTAAAATTTAAATGTTATGTTTAATACAATACAATTTACGAGTGATAAAAACAAAATAGATTATATTATAATGCAACTCTAGTCCGCTGCACCGAGGAGGGGAAACGACATGTTTTCTTGCATACTGTTTTATTGATTTGCCCTAATTACCGTTCGCATTAATGTCGTTAACCACCTACTCCTTTCATAAACTATGCATATGCATAAAGAGTTAAAGCAAATACCAAAAAACCAGTCCGGACTGTCAATATTCTAGGCCTATTTTATAAGTATTCGGAAAGTTTAGATATTAGTTGTCTTGAGAGGACATTGGCTATCCTTGCATTTGTCAACTGCACGGTTATCAAAACATAAATATACATAGTCGTATATATAAAATTAATCCGACAGAATGAGCAAAAAGTAAAAAATCTGTGACATCTTCTATTTTTGGACAATTTGCATCGGTAACGGAATTCGAATCAGGCTGCAATTCAGACGTTTACTGACAAGTAAAGAATGATTGTATTGTATACTTCGGAAAAAGCTTTTGTGAATCAAACACATGGTCGCGATACGGCAGCGGCAAACTGGAAATTCTACATTAATTTCATTGGACTTCTTGTGCAAAGCCATACACGATACTGTAGCAAAAACTTGCACTGCGACAGGTGGTACAACATGGTGGTCTTGTGTAACAGTACACATATGTAGTGCATACATGTCGAGCCGGTTCTGCGATGCACCATTTGTAACTGAAAGGTACCTTCCAATTATTTACTTTCGTTAGTGAGCTAAGCGCATCGACCTCAATGACACGCTTGTATCCTGCTCCTCGTTCAATTAATTCGGTTGAATTTATAGCTTTTACAAGGCCGACACAGGATAACGAACCCGATCCGAGATGGTAAGTTACGAAACTGGTTAAATTTTTTCTTCTCAAACAATGGTTTCCCAAAACAACATTGAGCCACAGAAGCTAGATTATTATACTTAAGATTATTTGTCAAATCTTATCATAAGATAAAGCCGAAAAGAACCAAAACATTTTTGAAGTATTTATAATTTCTAAAATAAAATGGACAGATCAAAACGACATAGTAAAAAGTACAGTACAGTACAGTAAGTACAATAGTACAGTAAAATTGGACGATACCAATATATGTATTGTGATAACGCAAGTACACAAAAGAAAACAATGAGGGTAAAATAACACATGTTAAAAGAGCAGTGAAGAAAACATAAGAATATAACATAGAATAATATAATATAATGGAAAAACTGAGACGTTAGAACTCATATCTCAAAGTAGGTGGCGACATTTACACTGTAGATGTTTATGGACTCCGGCAACTACTTATCATCAGATGGGCCGTGAGCTCGTCCACCCACCTAAGCAATAAAATAAAACGTATCTAATGTTTCTTTATTGAATATATTTTTAAACAAACCCGGTTCGAATTAAAGATATTATGTTCTAAAAAATCTTGACGGATTTTGAAATGTCTCTAACTATAATAATACGCGTAATGATTAGGTATTTGTATAGCAGCGGTCATTGTTCAACAAATAATCATCATCTGTACAACAATGAGCGTTCCAGAAATCTAAATTCCTATCATAAATTGAAATAACGGTCTCCGAGAGCCGTGTGTATACAAAAAAAAGCCATTGGATACAACACATACGAGAACGACAACTCGCAATTTGGCATCGTATTAATTGAAACGCTTCGGGCGAGAGCAGGTCCGTTTCTACTTATCGATTACGTACAGGTGCAATACAAAAAATAAAGGTTCTCTTTGCAAAGCCGTTCAACTTTTTTTTTTTATTGCCTTTGTAGGCAGACTAACATACGGCCCACCTGATGGTGAATGGTTACCGTCGCCCATGGACTTCAGCAATGCCAGGGGCAGAGCCAAGCCGCTGCCTAAAAACATCTTAGACTTTTTTTTAAATAAGAGCTGAAGTAACTGTATTTAGAGAAAACCGATCAACCACTATTATTTTATCGGTAGGCAGCGGCTTGGCTCTGCCCCTGGCATTGCTGAAGTCCATGGGCGANGTGAATGGTTACCGTCGCCCATGGACTTCAGCAATGCCAGGGGCAGAGCCAAGCCGCTGCCTAAAAACATCTTAGACTTTTTTTTAAATAAGAGCTGAAGTAACTGTATTTAGAGAAAACCGATCAACCACTATTATTTTATCGGTAGGCAGCGGCTTGGCTCTGCCCCTGGCATTGCTGAAGTCCATGGGCGACGGTAACCACTCACCATCAGGTGGGCCGTATGCCAGTCTGCCTACAAATGCAATAAAAAAAAAATTCGGTAAAGCTAGATAGCAATTTTTTTTGTGCCATTAGGATATTAAACAAATCGTTTTTTTTTTATCACCCGAGCTGTAAGATAATCGCCGACACTATCACGAAAATATTTGTAGAATGTACAAAAACATAAGCTTCAGCGGAAAATTCAACTATTTCTATGATAACGAAAGATTAATCATGATTGTACTTATAGCCATAATCGCATAATCCGTTTCCGTCGAAACGAAAATAAAACACGAAACAATCGTAAGGTGATTTAATGCTTTTATCTTCAAACTTTATGGTAATTATCATAAAGGGAAATAACCTTTATTGAATAATTTATTTAAAAATTCTTAAATACGAGTAAACACCTGATCGTAAGTGGTGGTATAAGTAGCGATCCATAAGCAATCTCAGTAATCTAAGTTGCATAAAAGCGATAAGAGGTTACGAGTTCACAATACAGAAATTATAAGTAAATATTCAAATCGAACGAAACAATCTATATATTAATACGTGAAACAAAAACTTTGTTTGTATATTGTTTATCTTTAATATTATTTGTCTGTAGTCTTAGCGAAATCTGTGATTATAGAAGTTAGTCTTTAACAATACCTATAACAATAATAATGTTCAAACTTATATTTTCAATTAATTATAGTCGAATTTGGACTACTGCGGGACCACTAGTCTATTTAATTGCATAAAAGAGGTTACGAGTTCACAATACAGAAATAATAAGTAGGTAAGTATTCAAATCGAACGTGACAGTATTTGTAAATATTAAAATGTTCACACTGTGATACATTCATGTATCTTTTACTGGACAGGTTTGCATTATTGATAACTCTACTTGATGATTGAAAAAAAAAAACCTTTATTACGACCAAAAATTCAAGACACATTTTCCTTAATTTGAATTATTTAACACCGCGAAGAGCTCAGGGATAGATAGATACGAATCTCAAATGCATCCATCAAGTTAAGTGAACGGTGAAAGCTAAAATCAATTAGTCAACCCCCTCAATTAGGTCAATGAGATTAACCGATTTCTAGCGGGTCATAGTTTAATTACGAAGGGTACCATAAAGTAGCAGCTTAGCTTAGTAATACAATCGTAAATGACTACGCGGAGAAAACCTGTGGACTGATGCTCCAAAATATCGATTGCTCCCGTTCCAAACAATGACGACCCATTCGAATCGTTGATGATCGCTATCTCACAGATTGTTTAGACTCCCTGAGTATGTAGAGAAACTTGGATACCTAAAGATATAATGGAGATAGTACCGTTTTTATTTTTTTATTGCTTAGATGGATGGACGAGCTCACAGCCCACCTGGTGTTAAGTGGTTACTGGAGCTCATAGACATCTACAACGTAAATGCGCCACCCACCTCGAGATATAAGTTCTAAGATCTCAGTATATGTAGTTACAACGGCTACCCCACCCTTCGAACCGAAACGCATTACTTCTTCACGGCGGAAATAGGCGGGGTGGTGGTACCTACCCGTGCGGACTCCCAAGAGGTCCTACCACCTACATTTGTCTTAATCATCAAACTAACTACCAAAGAAGTAGAAGTACACCCTGTAATCTGGTATCACTCAGCTCTAATCTATTCCATTTTCAGCGATCTTAACTGACACCTATGTACGTATAAAAATTATAATGAATTTCCCCTATGGAATTTATGTAACGGTACGACACTTAAAACAAGCCTAAAGCCTTAAGAGAGAATTTTATAGTAAGCAGAGGCGTACCAATGCCTTTAGCATTGTCAGTGTTATGTGTACTATCTTAAGAGTGACTCAAGGTTTTACCGGAACTATTCGACTCGCTGATAGATTTCATTATATTGGTACGCTTTATAGGACATAAATGGAAAAATAAAATATGTAACATCACAATACAGTGAACAGGCAATCTTATTGCGAATACAGATGTCTCCTTTCTCTCGTTCTTTCTCTTTCTCTCCCTCTCTCAAAGAATACTATTATTCAGTGGTATCAAAAAAAGGAAAGCAAAAGGTTTTATGTAAAGCTGCGTGCCACTACACTCTAAAGTATAGTCATAAAATCTTTACACTTAAAACAGGACTAAAGTTGAAATTACACTTCAGAAACACGTTTTCCCCGAATATTTTTTATTTTTTATAGAAAATAAAGCCAAGGATTGAACCCGAAATTACCGCGATTCCTGTTTCGACCTGAAAAATGTTGCCTACGCTCTAAGCTATAACAAAAAAGGTCTAATAAGCTCCAATTTTCGGCGGCGCTAATGCGTTTAGTGTATAGGTACTTATAATAAGTAAAGCATTTTACAGTCATCATAAGATCAGATAGGTGATCCAGTATTAATTAGTGTAGATTAGTCAGAGTAACATGTAATAAATATTGTGAACACGAATAGAAACTAACGATATTTTTTAAATCTTTCTTAAAAACCATTTATGATCATAGAATAAATTAAATAGGTAGAAACATTGATTTTCAATATGAAACAATTATGCATGACATTAAAAAATGTCGGAATTAACGGCACCTTGACATTTATTTTTAAAGGCAAATACTTATGCTGTTTCTTTTATATAAATTTCTTAATACGACGGATCGTAAACTATCAAAATACTTAAGAAATTAATTGGGACGTGACTGAAAAAAAAAGGATTACAGCGCAAAACTGTCTTTTAATTGCACCTGGAAACATAAGATGATACGATCTTGACATTTTCCCTTTGCCAAAGGCAGACGTTTGGTGAGTCATCGGTGCGGCGTCCTTCACCTCTGTCCGCCCATTCCGTCATACATCCGCATTCGGAATTATGCCCACGAAAACCCTCTCTCTACACACGAGCTCAACTTATCCACGTCACATTTAATTTCATTCATCACACTGACGTAAACCGGTCGATGATCCAACCAAAGATTTTGAGAACGTTTCAGAACTTAGTCCATGAGAACTTGGATCATAAATATATCTTTCGTTTTTAGTATTATTATTAATCACATCAATATTACTGCACCATTGCGATGATTATCAAGTGTATTTAATTTTTTTTATTGCTAAGATAGAATGACGAGCACACGGACTATCTGGTGTTAAGTGGTTAACCACGTTAATGCCGCCACTCACCTTGACACGATTTTTAAGTCTCCGTTATTACAGTACAACGATTGCCCCCCAAAAAACTTAACGGCTTTACTGCTTCACGGCAGAAATAGGTAGGACGGTGGTACCAATCCGTGCGGGCTCACAAGGCACCTAACGATCAGTAATTAAGCAAAAAAATTGTTACACTATGTTATTTATTCCTTCACCGTCAAAGTATTTTTTTTAAGTACGTATTTCATTATAAAAAAGTGACTGCCTGCGGGATCCGAACACCGGAACAGTCTCATCGCTCAATACAAATGTAGCGGGCGTCGTATCAATTAGGCCACGACGATTTCAAGCTATTGACGATTTTTTTTTTATCGGATATAGTTGAATGCTAGTAACGTCTACATTTATGGCTATACATATTGCAATAGTGCTAGTATTATCTAACGATGTTTTTTTTTTAAATTCCATATTGTTATTAAATAAATATAGCATTCAATGTTTTACTGTAAAGGTACTGCTATAAATAAATATTACTTTACCAAGACCATGATTGCTTGCTTAATACGTAAAAAATTTGATGCAAACAGACATCTAAATTAATTTAATTCAAAATTAAACATAGTAGTATGTTTATAAAAGTGCTTAAATGTGTTTTAATTAAAACGCTCTTTTCGCAGAACCAATTTTATTAAAATTGTGAATGTTGCAATATAAATTGTTTGCTATCTTTAGCCGTCGAGTAAAACGATTTTCGCGATCAAACAGATCAGAGTAAATAATGAGGCAATCAATGTTATGTCAGGCATACGTCGTCGGACGGTTAATCATTCCAAGGAAATAAAAAATCTCCGTGTAAACTTCAGTGTCCGGTGGTAAAAGTAAATTTAAAAAATGTTTGGTTCTTTATGGGGCATCATATTTCACATGGCTAAATAAATTTAATTTTAAGATTAAAATTTTCCCCAGTAGGAATTAGGTTACTATACCAAACTGGACCAAAACCTTGGACTCAAAAGACGAAAGTCACGGGACAGCACCTTCAGTTGCTCACTCGTTTTTAAAATGTTGGAAATTATAAAACATAAAATAAACATGAAAATATATAGAAAAAGTAATTGCTATATAATTGTCTAAAATTAACCACAAAAAACAATAGAGAAATACCGAAGCCACTTTATTAATAATAATTATTATTGTGCGCATACTTTTCATAACTCGCGCATATGTCAAAACTTTGTATTCGTGAGTCTGACGCCCGTAACATGTTTACACAAAATTATAATTCAACCGAATTTAGCAACTTTGACGCGGTCTGTTTGCTAAACGAAATAATAAACAAAAAAAAAATGAAATTCAAATATGACGACAAGTCAACTATGAAATTATTTCTTAATGTAGAGTTTTTAAATGTCTGTTTTAGTACAGCTGCTTAAAGATAAATATAATAGCGTATTGCAGCGTATAGCGTATTATAGTGGGCGTGTAAAGAACACGTTGCATCGTATTTTGTAAGGCATGTATAACGACAGCTTTGGAAAGTATGTCAAGATTGCAATAGGCAACGCATTTACAGCAGCCGACACGATGCGTCATACTGAAAACAACAAATTATGAAGTTTTGACAAGTGATAGAGTTATGTCTATGGAATGCGATCTATAGTCAAATTTTAAGTCTTAATTTTAAAATTGTTCCTGAAAAATTATCTCTTCGTATATATAGGTGTTAATCTTTGATTTTGTTCTACAAGAGCCTTGATCGATCTTTCATTACAAAATAAAGACTGACTTGTTGAACAGCCAGCGTAATAAAGATGTATTTTCAATTTAAAAAAAACCTGAAGTGATGTTAAGAACTGGCAGAATGATATGGCTATTGGAATGATTTCATTACGATCGACGAGAGAAAAAACATGATTGAATATCCACATTGTTATGAAGTGTGCTTGACGAATTGTTTGGTGGTTTAAAAACGCGAAACTGAGGAAAAATTAATTAACTTTTACTACAGCTAATCGTATAGAAACTACGAAACTCGGCTTTTACTTATTTAATCAATTATATTTTTTTTAACATGTGTACCATACCATTCATATACTTTTTTATTGTACTGCCTTTTTAAGTATATTTTAAATTTAATATTGTTTAATGAAATGTTTGATAATTCAGAGGCGCGGTGGACTGAATTGATTAACATTTTTAATGAATCACTGAAACATTTTCGATGTTCTGAACTCCAGTGAAGACTTATACAAAAAGACTTAGAAACGCTTTCCATTATCAAACTCAATCAACGTTATATTGTTTCCAAATTTGTTCTTTTCGAGAAACGTCTACATATAATAGTTAGGTACTCATAGAAGAGAATGGCAATACATTGATTGATAAACTTTGTCAATGAAATCATTTTCTGAGTGTTCAACGATTTGAGCGTTCCATCAGATACGGATCGTTTGGCAGGGGGATACTTTTAATTCATCTTACATCGATGATTTTTTGTTTGTTTCATATGTATACGAAAGCCGTGTAACAATCACACGAACACGAAACATAAATTCGAAAGTAAATCATCGTAATGAACCTAGATTATAAGGAACCGGTTCCGTATTCGCATCGTTCTGACCTCAAAGACTTGACGTGACGGGCATCAGCCGGGTAATAAAGCACGCGAACAAATTACACGATCGGGTGAACGTTCCATTGCGACTGCACGTTACAAATTTCGTGACATTCAAATATACGTTGCGTAACGAACATAGTACAATAAGTTAAATTGTGCCACAGTTAATTTCAAGCATGCATACGCAAATTGGCTGTCGCAATACGAAAAAAAAAAAAAAACTTATTACCTACTGTCACGACATTAGAAACGTATCATTACAAGCAATTGTGCCGCCAAGCGCAATTATAAGAGAGACAACGGAAAATCGAGAAGCAGTTATAAAACTACAGGTTAAAATCCCTGGTTATTAAATGGCGGCGCGACACTGCGGTGACGCTTTCTGTTATTCCATCTGGGTAAGTGGTAACAATGCTACGAAGCTGTGAAGCTATTCAGCGCGTCACGGTTCTGAACAAGAGCAATGGAATCACGCAATATACAAAAAAAAAAAGCAAATTTATATTCAGCAGCGAACCTACAAATTCGAACGGACGTGAGTGCGGATGTTATAGATAGCATTCAGAATACTACTACTCTTAATAGATGAAGTCCATTATTTGTGATCGTTGTCTCGTCTTCCACAAAAGCTCTGACGTAGATAACGAGACCTAACTTCGCAGACAGTGATTGATGCGGCTTCCTCGAGTCTGACACGATAAAGCGTAATATATTCATAGAGGTAAATCTCGGCATGTGCTCCAATACGCACGTACATGTTATCGGTCTTCATGAAGGTAATAAACGTCGGCGTCAATGAATAGCGAAGAACATCACCCGCATTAACTCGAACGATGAGTCCGATTTATCATCACGTCAAATTGTTTTACGCTAAGCAAAAATGAATATGGCAAACGGAAAATTTCACTGACCTTCAAGTATGATCCATAATATTTAGTGACGTATGGACTGTCACACTGTGACAGCACCATGATTTCTTGTTGAATATCTTCGATTTCATCTTCGGCTTCTTCCAAGTCTATTATTTTAATGGCTACAACCTGTTGGGTTCTATTGTCCACGCCTTTAAACACCTCGCCGAAGGAACCTTTGCCGATCTTCTCTTGTTTCGTGAAGATCAGCTCCGGGTCGACCTTCTGTGAAAAAACATATATTTTAAATAAGCCATAAGAAACACGAGCTTTCCATTAAAGAAACTTAAATTCTAATGCAACAAAAACGGCACAAAGTTTTTGAATTTGTTCCTGTCATTCATTGTTCAATAATAACTCACGTTTGGAAAAACAAATACTTAAAATAATTATTTATTTGTGATACAATCGTTTTCATACTAATCGTTCTTATTCTGATAATGAAAGATTTAAAACAGATTGTGTATATGTAAAATTGATAATTACAGCTTGATAATTTACTACATATAAACGACATTACCCTCTCATCACGTCACTTTATTAAATAAATAATCGTGTTTTGTCTTACGAAGGTACCGAACAGAACTAAAATAACAACAAAATCAAAATACTTTAGATCAATTTTACGATGTTCATCAATGTCAAAATAAATTATATATCCGGAAAACTAGAGGCCATGGAACTAGCTCTTTTAAGTTCTTCAAACGAGGCTTGTGGAGAGTATTAAACGGTAGGCAGCGGCTTGGCTCTGCCCCTGGCATTGCTGAAGTCCATGGGCGACGGTAACCACTCACCATCAGGTGGGCCGTATGCTCGTCTGCCTACAAGGGCAATTCTCTGGAGAGAAATAGGTGAAATACAAGGTGTTTTTTTTAATAAGATAAAAACATTTTATAAGATATCATAACTTAAAAATATTATTTAAATTAAGATAGCCCTAAGATATAACGCGCTTTGCGTTTTACTTTTTAAATCCGCAGACTTCGTGGTCATTTGACAAACATTTAACCTTTACCATACTGTTCGAGCCGAATCAGCCGTCTGCCTAGGACACCACTTCTTTTACATTTATTATTATTTATGTTATTGAAGAAGTGGAAGAAAGACGTGCTGCAAAATGAACAAGTGATGTCACCTCACGCTCCGGAAATTTTGTATGAAAAAATAAAATCAGTTTTATATACGCAGTGTCGTGTTTAAGAATTCGCAACTTATTAACATGACATTTTATTTGCATTGACCGAAGAGTCAAGGGCATACAGTCGCGAGGTGCATTAGAATTTCCGTACAGCAACTCTAATGTTATTTCGCAAACTCAACAAAAACTCATTGCAACTGTATAAAAGACAACGGAGATATTTTAATTTGTCTCAAATATGCATACTCATGAAGACTTTGCTTTAATATAAACAGATGTGCAGAAAATTATACTAAAATCTAATAAAGTCGAAACCAACGAATTTGAAATACTTCTAATGCCCTTAACGTAAATAATATTTATCCATTTCGAAGTCAAAATTAAGCGCACAGTGTTTGAATTTAGAAACACGCGAAAGGGTAACTCGGTTTCAGAAGATAATTCAGGAGTAATTTGGAACTCAAATAACAAACACAGAATTTAACGTACCAAATTTATTGAAATCATTGTGTAAATATTTTATTTGATATTTAATTCAATCGCTTAATAAATTATTAAGTAGTTATTAAGTGATTAAGCTAAACTTGGCAAAATAATTGATTAGAGAGATAGAGATTTTTACTGGTGGTAGGACCTCTTGGGAGTCCGTGCGGGTAGGTACCACCACCCTGCCTATTTCTGCCGTGAAGCAGTAATGCGTTTCGGTTTGAAGGGTGGGGCAGCCGTTGTAACTATACCTGAGACCTTAGAACTTATGTCTCAAGGTGGGTGGCGCATTTACGTTGTAGATGTCTATGGGCTCCAGTAACCACTTAACACCAGGTGGGCTGTGAACTCGTACACCCAACTAAGCAATAAAAAAAAAAGAGCGACTATATTTTTATACGATATTTTTAAAACAATAATTTTGCGTTTAGAAAGTAGGTGTTAGTATATACTTCATAAAATTATACGGCGAATTAAGCATGAGCACGTGTCTGCTTTTATCCGGGTTGAGACACGTGACATAGTTGAACCAAGACGTGTTCGGACTTACAATCCTATTACCACATATCGATACAAAATTCTTCACGTTTTTAAAGAAGATAACGTGTAGCGAAAGTAAAATTTTATGTATGAGCACGACGAGCGGTCGATTTAATAAGAGCTTGAAAATTGACATAAAAGCTTTTATTATACTAGTGGCAGGACCTCCTGTGAGTCCGCGCGGGTAGGTACCACCGCCTTGCCTATTTCTGCCGTGAAGCAGTAATGCGTTTCGGTTTGAAGGGTGGGGCAGCCGTTGTAACTATACTGAGATCTTAGAACTTATATTTAAAGGTGGGCGGCGCATGTACGTTGTAGGTGTCTATGGGCTCCAGTAACCACTTAACGCCAGGTGGGCAGCAAAATACGTGTAAATTTTAGTCCTGGTCTATCTAAACACATACACCATATTTAAAATTATAGCGAATCATGGTACCACGTATAGTTGAAAAGTCTATTTTCGGTTTTATAATCTGCATGGAACAAGATAAAGAGACAGACGTATAATCTATAGTATTGAATAAAATACATATTAAATTTAGTATTAATTAAACTGGTTTTACGGGTTTATTTCGCTTTTATTATTTTCATTTACAAAATGTTTTTATACAGTTTTCGTGGTAACTCGGACGACTACGGTGTCATTCGTAAAAATTTGAGTATTGTGCTCAATTCCCTAAGTAATAATTCAAAATAAAATTCATAAACCGGAGATTTAACAGTAACAGTAATTTTACATTTATGAATCGCGAAAACTGAAAACAATAGTTTGGTATTAATAAAAATTTCTAAATACAAGATACACAAGATTGCAATATAATTTCTTTATTTTATTTACACTCAAAGTTGTCTAAAAGAATACATAGCTTTAAACGATATTTTCACCGTTTTTTATTATATATTTACACGAATTTTTTATTTTATAATATACTACGTTCATTGAGCTGTTTTTGTATATATTTATACGTCTAATATTATTTCTCATAAATTCGAAAGGTCCATCTTCGTTTCATTTATTTCACTTTGATTTAGTTAAATAGCCTTTCCAGAATCAAAAAACCTATCTCAGAATCAGCACTCACTTTTCTACAAAATTCGTTCGTTCGAGAAAATGTAGCATCATTATTTATTTTTCTTTAGTAAAATGCTACGTGTAAAAACTCAAAAACGCTAAAAATGAGTCATAAGACGAAAGCCTTCATAAAAATTATAAGATTTTTTTGCATTAAATATTATAAAGCAATGTTATTTTCAATCTGAAAAACTGAAATAACTTTGAGCGCCATAGAACATCAACTCCACTTTTTAAGATGCGAATTAAAGCAGAGAGAAAGCTTTTACACCAAAATGAGATATAGCTCTTTTTGAAAGATAAAATTTACGTAAAAAGTTTTCATATAAAAATTAAAAGTCGTTTAGATTGAAACAATACGATACTGTTACTTTCAGAGTTAGCTTCGGTATTAAGATAACATTGTGAAGATTTTGGCCACGATTTGTATTAAGGGGGATATCCTATATCTGTGAAAATACATTGAATAGATACTTCATTTCTCATTGTTCTATTATTAAATTAATAATAATGCTCTAAATATTAAAATCTTCAAAAAGTCCACAAAGCAGTTATCGGTTTGACAATGATGACGTGTAGACAGATAGGCCTTCTGTCAAATATTGTATTTCTTGCTAAACATTACTCCTTGCAAAGTTACTGCCCAAGGCGAAGGATTCAGTTTTTAATACGTGTATACAAATCGTCTGTGGCGTAGGTACTGTAGAGTAAACTTTAGTATATTGAAACATATAATAACTTGTCCTTAAACGTTTCAATTGCGTGTTTAATAAAGCGTATATATGGTATGTGAAAAGATAAAAAAGGGAAAGATCATCATAATGTGGACGTCAAATCTAGTAAATTGCCAATTTCAAACATCAATAGATGTAGGTTTTTACACATTCAAATAAAATGATATTAATTTTTTTTTACCTATTTTTAACTCGCTTAAAAGTATAAACGTGCTCACGGCTTAAAAATAAACAATTATTATTTAGTTTCCCTTTGAGCCGGAACGTATGGTGACGTCACGGAAATAGGCGCTATGGTGGTATTAACTGTTTTTACAATTCTGAGGCAAATTTGTTTTCGACAAGTAGTGTTGAATTGATATCCGCACTATGAAACTTATAATGATAGCATACGACATCAACTTAACTTTTTTGAAAGGATTTGCAGACCAGAAAAGAATTACGCCGAAATACTCAATTTCGTTTTTAAGTTTGTTCATTGTTCATTTTATAATTTCCGACGTTTCCAACACTTTATAGTTTTCGTGGTCACGGACAGCTAAGGTCTTATTCGTCTATACTGTCGCTAAATGACCCGAAATGACCTCGTAACTGGACAAGCACACAAAAACTTTTGTAATTTTATTTTATTAATATTTGTACCTATAGCAGAATTCTTTGAACGGTTTGTCAAAATGCAAAAAATATACATTGTTAATTTTCAAATCAAAATAAATAAATACATAAGTATATGTTTATTAAATTTATAATAAATGTTAGTCTTAGTCAAACTGTATTAACAAAAGAAAAAAAAACAAACACGGTTACTATATTGGTGTACGCAATCGTCATTTGATACGGTGTCTGTCCATTGCGAGACTAGGAAATAATGCAAAAGTTAACTAAGACAGGCCTCATGCAATGACATTATTAGCTTACTAGCTGTACCCGTCCGCTTCGATGGGCATTTAAAATTAACATTATTATTTCTCACCCCCACAAAGATTCTCATCATTAACGCCCCCGCAACTAGTGTAGGGAGTCCAACACTCATATAAATATTAGCCTATCTATTAAGTACATGTATTTTCTACATGGATACCAAATTTCAAGTCAATTGGATGCACGGTTCAGTAGTTATAACGGAACATCCGTAAAAACCACTGTAGATTTGTAGATCTTTTATATTAAGTATAGATATAGATGATAAGTCTGCATCAGATCTCGTCACTCAATCGAAATCCACTTACACTGTTTCCTGCATGTCTATTATGTGAAGGTCGCGCCGGAGCTGGACGAGCAGGCTGTGGAGGAACCTTCAACTGCCTCCGATCAAAAGAAGACACTTGAGTGCCGGACCAACTCCAGCGTGCGGGACCGTTGCTGCCGTGGGGCAAAGAATATGAAGACTGCGGCTTCAGATGACGAGGGCTCGGTCCAGACAAAATAGGACCCGCTGGACCTCCATGCGATGGAACAATTCCCGGTCCTTGTATGTAATGGTAATGCGGTGGATTAGACACGGCCGCTCCCCACATATTGAACAACTTTTTCGTCACTCACTGAACGAAACACCAAAAATCCGCTTCATGATAGCCACAATGATTACGCACTGACATTAACAGATATTCCATGAAATTCGACTGGTTTTTTTTATCTATAAAACTGTGATAAACCTCAATTAGCCAATCATTGGATTTCACTAAAGTAACAAAAATGATAACGCGCATATTTCATTGGACTACCAGTCGGTAACAAGTGATTCGACCCACTGTGTTCGCGATTGAAAGACAACTTAAAACCATGAATACTTCGAAAGCAACCGTCACCGGACGCAACCGAGACGCGTAAAGAATTAATTTGTATTTGATGGACAATTGTTTCAAGACAAAAAAGGTTCAAGTATATTAAGCGAATACAGACCTTCGAAAAGTACTCAAGTTAATAATGATTAATAGCAGCATAGTAGCAATCAGTAAAAATGTAAACAAATGATTAAGTTTAAGACACCTTTGCAACAAACTGAACGTGACAACTCTAATTTACTAATTTTACGACCGAGGACAAAGTGAATCGTCACACAAATAGCACTCTCAGAGTCAGAAAAAAGTTAACCGCACTGAATATCTAAATTCAATGGTAACTTTAAAAGAAACGAAAGTGAGACGTATCGGTGCACTCTTGATTGCATTCAGCGACAACGGATTCTTCCAAGAGAAATCCATTTCCCGACACGACTAATCCATCATGATTGATGGCGTGCGAGTTTTAACGCATTTGAATGTAAACTGGTTGCGTGCGGTTGTCGAGTGTTCCACCAAGCCCGTCCTGCCGATTGCATTATGATTTTTTCGCAAGGGTCCGCGGGGGCGGCTGCGGTGCGCGGGCGGCGAGCGGCGCCAGCCAAGCGTGCCGCACCCGCTGCTTCTGTAGTGCACTGCTGCGAGACCAGCGGCCGGACCGACTACCAAACATGAACATCGACACAGCAATTCAGAACGTACACTATGATATTTGAACGTTCATTGGTCTTTGGAAAGACTTTTTACTGGTGGTAGGACCTCTTGTGAGTCCGCACGAGTAGGTACCACCGCACCGCCTATTTCTGCCGTGAAACAGTAATGCGTTTCAGTTTAAAGGGTAGGGCAGCCGTTGTAACTATACTTGAGACCTTAGAACTTATATCTCAAGGTGGGTGGCGCATTTACGTTGTAGATGTCTATGGGCTCCAGTAACCTAACACTAGGTGGGCTGTGAGCTCGTCCACCCATATAAGCAATAAAAAAAAACTTCAACGATTGTAGCCGTGCCCTTTGCAACTTAAAGTCAATGAACTTTTATTCAATCTTCTTTCCCTGTTCAGTTAGTAGCAGCGAAGGAGCGTTCCAAATTAATGAATGCGAAAGTCAACAAAACAAAGACGAACTTTCGTTGTCCAGAAGCAAGTTGGCCTTACGATGAAACGCATTAGTATTCTAGTAACGAAGAATCGAGCACGGCACCGGGTGGACTGCCCTGAAGAGTCACCGCCCGCGCAGCCGTGCACCGAATACCGACCTTTTTGAACAAAACAGGCATTCCGCACGTTTACGGCGTTGCTACGCGTAGCCGTAAACGTTCAACATTAGGCAATGCGGCCTCCATATATTATTTGGGTTACGGTCCGTTAGATCCTTTATTGGATTGTCACACCTTTTTAACGATGTGTTACTAAGAATTGAACATAAGATAAACTACATTTATTATACCTACCAGAACAAATGACAAGAAATATTTTATATGCTCTGCCATTCTTATTAATTCTCTTCTTAAGGGGAAAGCAAAACTTCCGTCAAGTCAAATAATACCAAGAAAAACTTAAAAGCAAGAAAACAATACCAAGCCAACGAAATCGTCTAAAATACATTACCTGTAGTATATTTTAATGTTTAAACATTAGAACTCCTCGGGCCCAAATCAAGCAAAACGACTGATAAGGCCAGTTTATCTTGATACATCACATTCTTTTACTTTATGTACATCGTCTACAATAAAACTGAGATAAGAGGTGATCTTATAAAAATAACTGGAACGCTAACGCAAGGTTGAACTAAAAATCTCTTGATAAGATAGTCTTTAGTTTTTAAGTCAACAGACCTGCTCGGTTTTTACAAAATAAATATTATTTTTCTTTGAAAGGATAGGGTCAGAAAGATTTCGGAAAACGCTGTAAGCAACGTTTAGATCAGCCTTTCCCAAAGTGGACGATAACGCGCCCTTGTGGGCGCTGCAGGCCTAAAGGAGTTCGGTAAGAGACCCAGAAAAAAATCGGGGCGTTGTGAGGCTTGGGAGGCGATTTGTAATTTCATCTAGGAGGACTCATAAACACCGACTGAGCTCTCGCTATAGTGGTTTTTAAGTAGGTGAAAAAATGGGGGCGCTAAAAATAATTTATTCTCAAGGGGGGCAGTAGACAAAATAAGTTTGGGAGCCCCTGGTTTAGATGGACCACCTCCCTCCAAATACAATACTAAAACAAAACTCGTACCTAACAAATACGTACAAAACATTCTAGTGTAAATATATTTAACAACATTGTTGTTCGAACACTAACACCTGCACGCCGGTTGTGACCAGAGAGACTTACGAAGCTATGAAACACGCAATTTGTGTCACATCGGAAACGCATTAAACCGACCGAGGATGCCATAAGAGCGCAATATCCGACCGGAGCAGTACTGTACGGTACGAGTCGGGTATTACCGGTGCTACGGACCAAAGCGGAGATCGGCACATTCACAACGTTGTTACACAAACCGGAACATTACAGAGCGACATTCGAAATGGAATACGAAATTTATATTGTTAGATTTAGTAAATAATGTACTGAATTTATGGATATGTAGGTAATATTGTGTTAGCGAATTGATTACCCCGGTATTACTGATGTCTATGAGCGAGAATAACCGGTTACTTTCAGGTGGACTATAGGCTCACCTGCCTGGAAATACAATTTAAAAAAAACGTGTGGCACTCGGGAACTGCCGCGGACCACGCTATATTAAACATTAATAAAAGCAAAACCTTAATTGTCCCCTCATAAACTAGACCGCGCGAGAGAGAGATGGGCAGAGTTTTCATGATGGATGAATTGGCGGAGTGAGTGGTGTATTTTTTTTTTCGTTACGGAATTTCATGATTTCGTGCTCAATGCCCGCGATAAATTCTATGCAATAGCTTCAAAAAAAACATTTCTTAACAGCAAGCTTTTTCAAATAAAAAAGCTATACAGCATGCACAAAAAGGTAAGTATCAATTTTAAGAACATCCTAATTTAGAACGTGTTCGAGTTGGTTTCATTTCTGTTGTCTATTTCTGCAGTACAGCGGTTCCATAAATGATCTAGTTTAAAGTGGTAGGATTGCATTGTCTTAACATTAGAGTCTAATGTTGCTAAAGTATTGCTTACAACGTTTTTTTTTATTGCTTAGATGGGTGGACGAGCTCACAGCCCACCTGATGTTAAGTGGTTACTGGAGCCCATAGACATCCACAACGTAAATGCGCCACCCACCTTGAGATATAAGTTCCAAGGTCTCAGTATAGTTACAACGGCTACCCCACCCTTCGAACCGAAACGCATTACTGCTTTACGGCGGAAATAGGCGGGTTGGTGGTACCTACCCGTGTGGACTCCCAAGAGGTCCTACCACCAGTAATTACGAAAATTATAATTTTTCGGGTTTCATTTTTATTACACGATGTTATTCCTTCACCGTGGAAGTCAATCGTTAACATTTGTTGAGTACGTGTTTCATTAGAAAAATTGGTACCCGCCTGCGGGATTCGAACACCGGTGCATCGCTTCATACGAATGCACCGGACGTTTTATCCTTTAGGGCACGACGACTTCCAAATAATAGCAACCAAAGTGATGTTTGTTAATGAAATGACATTTATGTTAAAAAAATTGACTTTACTTTATTAACCGTTCCTCTCACGTAGACATCGAGTGTACAACGTGTAGGTATGTAGCGAACGCGCCTTTTGTGATTTAATGAAAATGCAAATCCGAAAACCTGATCGCTCTCAATATGCAAATTGATTTGTAAATTGTGACGCTCCCCCCGCTTCTGTTCTTGTTTACAAGTTTCAACAAATTCAATAACGTTTTCGCTTAATTCAAGCACATACCTACTTCAATATTAATTGAATCACACTGAAAATCTTTAGAAAATAGACAAGAGGTAGTAGAGGAACAAAAAAAGAGGTAGATTAGGAGCTACAGTAATAGAATTATTTTAAGTGCACATTTTAACTAAATTTAACCACAACAAGATTAAGGTCAATTATGTTAGCAACAAAATCTAATTCCTAACCAACCTTTTTTGCCAATACATTATTACATGTGATCGGTTTTATTTTTATCAATTCACGTTTATTATGTCATATTACGTTTATTATTCACTATATGGTGTTTATCGATTCACGTTCTTTAATTAATCAGTAGCGAATTAGGTAAGACATCCGGTGAACTAAACCATCTGACAATTCATTAAAACTAGCGGTCCCGCAGTAGTCGAAATTCGATTATAATTAATTGACATTATTATGGTTCTATTGTCAAAGACTATTATTATACTTCTATAATCACAGATTTCGCCAAGATAATTAATATTATAATATTCTCAACTTGATCACAGACTTTAAGCAATAATACTAACTCTATGGCAATAACAAAAGTTTGACAGTAAATAAAGAGTATATATTATATGTGTGTGTGTGTGTCAAAGACATGTTAGTGTGTGTAATGTTTTTTTTATTGATTTAATGTATTATATTATTAAGGCATAATTTAAAAAAAATATTAGCATTCTGCACTCCTTCTCTATATTCTCTATAAGCGTGAGAAATTTCATACTCCTCCATCCGCGCAATTTTCGTAAAAAGGGGTACAAAGTTTTTGCTTCATGTATTAATATATATTTGCAGGTTACACAATATCACAATTTCTGCAGGTTTAAATTTTTGTATGTTTATCGCCATCCTGCAATCTGTTTGTTGTTTGACAAAGCCCTCACAATTGAGAATTAGACACGTATAAAAAACGAGGCCTAATTAAAAAGTTCTTCGAAGATTCATAAAAAAAAAGATTTGAGGTTATAGTTTACTTAGAATTCTCATCCTTAGCTAATGAACGTTCATCCTTAATACGGATCCTTCAGTGCGTGTAGCCGTGTTGTGCATATCCACGCACTTCCCAGTTTTATTTTATTTTAAATAACACCTTAAAACGAATGAATGGAACCGTTTCCTCCTAACGTGTACGTAAAACATCACGTTTTAATACTAAAATATGCGTTGGCAGTGAAACCTGATGCGTTTCACGATGCATGCACTTGTTCCAGTTTATTGTGTGAGCGTAGCATTCATTATTTATTATATTCCAGTATCATTCAGGTAGCATTCTTCTCTATCCACAATTTATTTATAACTAGCTGACCCGGCAGACTTCGTAGTGCCTCAATCGATAAATAAAAGACCCAAACTTTTGTATAAAATAAATTTAAGACAGACAAAAGGAAGCCGTCCGACGGGGGACATATCAAAGGAAAAACAAAATTGTTATTTTTATTTAATTCCGAGCATTTTCATATTTATACCGTTTAAACCTTCTCTGGACTTCCATAAATAATTCAAGACCAAAATTAGGCAAATCGGTTCAGCCGTTCTCGAGTTTTAGCGAGACTAACGAACAGCAATTCATTTTTATATATATAGAGATTGCTGTGTTACGGCTACTTCACTAAACACGTCAAATTTCATACGTTCTCCTTATATAATTAATTACACTATATTACATAGATTAATTATCATAATAATAATAATATATTAGATTGTTTCGCTTATATAACGTGTGCGGTTTTTTTTTTAAAAGCCTAAATGTATCGCACTCAGTACGAGTCATGACGACGATTTAAAAAAAAAAGCAAGTGTGCTACTTTCGGGTCACCACGAGTATAAGTTTAGTGTTTCAATCTCTACGTATGTAGGTACCGTTCTCATTTAATTCACAATAACATTTAATCAACGTCTGCATATACTCGTATATTTCGTGTGAGATATGTTTACTCAGAATCCTCGATATATGCTTTCATTCCATTCAATAAATAAAACATCTTTACACAGAACTGTCTTACTATGAAATTCAAATCTTAAATTTTATGGAACATTAAAAAATGAATGAAGTTTATCTTTTTTGAGGAATAATAGTAGAAAATATTGTTAATCAATTCAATCATAGTTATTAAATTTATAAATTTAGTTGTGAATATACTGTGGGTGAATATTAAATATGAATGAATAATGTATAAATTAGTTACGTAAGTAAAAACATATTAGATATTTTTTTCTGTGTGTGCGCTTGTTTTTAAATAAATCCCACCATAAAGCATTCTGATATAATTGTATTAAAAATTAATTATGTATATAACGTTTAGTTTAAGTTTTATCAGGCAATCGTTTTTTATGTAGATGTAGCTCCAATTTCCATATTTCTATTAGATTTCATTGTGTCTGACTTGCACAGTTACTTGCCTAAGTGAAGGTAATTTTGGAAAGTGTTCGCAACCGCCACGAATGGTCACGCAAGATTAAATCGTCGATTAAAATGAGCTCAAACGGAATTATTGATAACTCAGTATGGTATGACCGTGTTTGAATCAAGTTTTCACTTTATGCACGACGCCTTCGCATTTTTCGTACCAAAATATGAATAAACTAGCGACCCGCCCTCGCTTCGCTTCGGAAACATTAAACACACATGAAACAAAAAAAAAAAAATTTAAAAAAAAATTAATAAAAGTAGCCTATGTTCATATCAGGGACAATGTCGGCTTCTAATGGAAAAAGATTTTTTCAAATCGGTCCAGTAGTTTCGGAGCCTATTCGAAACAAACAAACAAACAAATCTTTCCTCTTTATAATATTAGTATAGATTATAGAATGAAAGCGTTCTCGGCTTACGTTTAGTGACAGCCAGGTAATCATCAGTGGACACGTTACCCTAATTTATTATCCGATATCATATACATAGTAGACATCCAACGCAGTAGCTGAGAATATATTGTATTATGCTACTGTAGAATAAATACTGTTGTAGAAAAAATACGTGGACCCATTTATTAATCGATTTTTGCCTTTGTAGGCTTCTTACTGGTGGTAGGACCTCTTGTGAGTCCGCACGGGTATGTACCACCGCCCTGCCTATTTCTGCCGTGAAGCAGTAATGCGTTTCGGTCTGAAGGGTCGGGCAGCCGTTGTAACTATACTGAGATCTTAGAACTTATATCTCAAGGTAGGTGGCGCATTTACGTTGTAGATGTCTATGGGCTCCAGTAAGCACTTAACACCAGGTGGGCTGTGAGCTCGTCCGCCCATCTAAGCGATAAAAAAGGCATACGAGCATACAGCCCATCTGATGGTGAGTGGTCACTGTCGCCCATGGACGTCGGCAATGCCAGAGGCACAGCCAAGCCGCTGCCTACCGTTAAGTACTCTCCACAAGCCTCATTTGAAGAATTAGATGTCATAGCTCATTCCAAAGCCGAATGGTACGTGGCAAAAAAGATCTCTGGAAACGCACTGTGGATGAACGCCAGGTAGTATGGATGAACTCTACTCCGCTGGCGGGCGGTGCGGTTTTATTAAAGAACAAAATTGGTTTAACACTTCGCGGTTTATATAGGACTGTGGTATTGAATGAATGGAAACAATCGAATGAGCTAATTAATTAAATTACTGAAGGCGACTCCCGCAACCGTTACAAGACGATGAACTCGAACTCGTCGTGTCGATACGTAAGCTAGTAGTAAGTAATAGATCATATGCTCGCATCGCTTAATGCGTGACATTTATTTTTGTAAAGGTGTGTTTTATTTGGTACTAGCGACCCGCCCTTGTTTCGCTTCGGAAACATTAAATTTTATTATTGATATAATTATCGTATCGCGGGTGACGCCGCGGGGCGAAGCTACTCTAAAAAAGTAGCCAAGTTACTCCTTATATCATCAACTAACTACCTATCAGTGAGTCTCGTGAAAATCGGTCCTGCCGTTCCAGAGATTAGCCGGAATAAACAGATAGACAGACAAAAAATGTAAAAAATGTTATTTTGGTGTATGTACCGTATACATATCCATATGCATGTAGTAAAAAGCGGTTATTTCGATATTACAAACAGACACTCCAATTTTTTAATTTGTATAGATTAGTGTAAGTTTATCCCATTCAAATAGCTGAAGAAGTTTTTTTTTTTTATTATTATTATTTTTTCCAAGTTTTAAACTTTAAATGGCTCTCCTGTGAAGTTGTAAAAATGTTGCTTAAACCAAGTAACCTTTTCACCCTCGATATGTATAATCTTAACAAATGTATCGTTACGCATTTGACTAAATTGGAAATTATACAATAAATATATTTTTTGTATAATTTACAAGGTCGCTGTGACATTATCAAAGTCAATATCGGTAATTAGCATAACTTTGCCAAATACACCTACTGTTGATACGTAATACGTAACGTAAAAACGCTTTTACGTCTCACTCTACGCTGAGAATTTGTGACGAAACAATTAGCACATGTTCAAGTATAGGTACTGAATCTTCAATATTATGACATAGAAACTGTAAATATTTTAATATTACTTACTAGTCTTTCAAATAGAAAATCTGAGGCCTCAGCTACGTTGGCAGTGTAAAAGTATTAGCGACTCAAGGAGCTTAAATAAACAATGAACCGCCCACAAAGACTTATTTGATAAGGTGTCTTCAAATATATACTTTTCAAGTGACGCGAGAAATACACGAAATAATCACAGAATCAAAAGGCGCGAGGAGCAAACACCCCTCCCTCCCCCTCTCTCACAAGAAAACCCACGTAACATCAAACCCATACATCATATTTTTATGTATCTATTCAACTTCTCAAAGAAAAACTGTGTGTGTGTGCAAGTCACACACGGTAGAAGTGAAACTTATAAAATATAAAAATAATCGCAGGGGTCAACCACTCCGCAGTGCAATGGAGCAGCCGCACCCCGGGGGAACCGCCTGCAGGACCACGGTATCCCGACGCCAGGTAGGTATGATTTAGCAAGAGAAATACGAGAACGTCTATCAACTTTCTAACATCTCGTCATCGCGATTCAGGAATTGTTGAATTTACTTACAGCGACATCTGTTGATAACAAACTAAATAGAAATAAAATAAACATGACGCGTAACCGAAGAAATTAAGATGGCGCGTAACCGAAAAACGTTACATACGTTTTTTCCTCCCTATGTCAATAAAGAAGTTTCACTTCAAAATATATTAACAGAAATAAAGAAAACACAAATTGATAAAAACGCCGAACGTATGATTGTACGTAAATGCTATGCTTGCTGCACATGTACAGAACGTGGCAGGACATCTAACAAACGATCTATAAGGCCAAGGTCAGATGTACACGCGAATCCAATTACTTAAAGTAGATAAGTTCCCGACGTCTGGAAGTCGATTACATCTCACAACAGGACCGGATGTTCGCGATAGATGTCAGTATAACTATTACAGAACAACTAACTATATCTAATTAAAAGTTTGTGGCAAGTTGTTTTTACCGCAGTTTCTGACACTGACAACCCGCTAATCAGTTAAGTTGTGCGGTAGCAGAGTTCGATCCTTTCGAAAACTCGTGTTCAACAACATATCAAAATGTTTTTGTAGGTACATAGAAATATAGCTAATAACACATATACTATGTATAACGTGTTATTCCTAATTTATGATATTCATATAATATAATGTATTTAATGTTTAAATCTGTTAACAATTTATAAAAATGTTTTATTAGAAACTATTTCTTCTGTAATATTTTCCAAACACGCAATTATCACGCTTTATTAACTAACAGTCTTAAATATTGTGGAGTGTTAAATATAAAATATACTTAGTTTCCATTGTACGAATCGTACATAATAAAGTGTGTACGGTTGAAATTTGTTTGCATAATTTATTCAAAGCGAGTGACCCATTCAAAACCTGCCTGTAACGGAATGGTATTCGGAACATCATGATCGTCAGAAGAATGTATTAACTATTTAGCATCCAGTTTATAACGAATTTCGATGCGTGTGGTTTTTATAAGCAATCAGTGTGATAAGCTTAAAAAACTGTTAAGCTTTATAAATTAGTTTAATAACATTTAATTTGTAGTCAAGATTCTCGAATTCTATTTCAAAATTATGAGTAACACCGAGAAAGACCTCAAAAATCATAATAACCATTTGTGATTGTAATAATCGCAATCTTGCTGACGCAATGGTCATTAACAAATTCAAACATTTTATTTTCGTACAAATATCATTTAATTTTAATGAATAAGCTGAACGATATATTTGCTATTTTAAAATGTACATAAATAATTTTTACTTTTTAAATAAATGAACCACAGCTATCATGGCTAAGAAGTAACATAAAATTTTGTAACACTTCCCCGGCAATTTGCTCGTGAAGCACTTTTCCTATCATAGGGGAGGCGGTTTATTAATATTAATGGACCCACGTTCGCAGGCTTGTATGAATATTTAAGTTCCAGGTCGATTTAATACCTCACTCAAGCCGTACGTGTAGAGACCATAATATCAAAACATACCACGTGTACTTTAAAGCTGAAACTGAATTTTCGATACATAAGATTTTCGATTTTATTTCATTTTGATTGCATACGCGTAGACATAATAACGAACATGTCCCTAACCACCTTCAGACTTGAGGTCTATGTCCATATTTGTATCGTAATTACGCATTTGTTTTTTGCAGATTTGTTGCAGATGTTTTTTTATCACACGATGTTATTCTCTCATTGTGGAGTGGTGTCCTTTATAGTTATTTACGATAATGAACTAATGAACTATCTAGCTAAAGAACATTTCACTGGAGAAGAAAATAAATCGAACCTAGTGTTGATATGACGTCATTGTCTTGGTTATACGAAGCATAAAGAGTTACTACGCCAAAATTGATTGAAGCTTCCAATTTTATTTTTATTCGCTATATGAAAATTTATAAGATAAAGTTTTTAAGAAACTAACGCGTGTTATCTGTGTGTCACTAGTATTAAATTGCAGAATAAATTTGATTATTTCGTTGGTGAAATTCTTAATATCTTTTATCATTATGAATATTCCATAGTTTTTTTTTTTTCCTATCTAAGTAGCCTTGAGAGGCTATTTCAGCGTAACCCTAACTAGTAGGTGAGCTCACGGGGCTCAAACCTGATGACGTTGCTAACACGAACCCTAGCAAGAGCCGTGCTTCGTAGAATCTACCACCGGATCGGAAACGCGACCCACTGAGAAGATCCGGCGAGAAACTCAATGGGCTGTGTCTGAGGGTTAATTTACTCGTCGAGACCTTCGTTGCAAACGACGGGTTCGACTAGGACAATGACCGGTGCTTGAGGTACCTAGAAGCACCGTTAGTGGATCGGGAGGATCCGAAATGACGTGAAGAAATGATGTCGAAATCTCAAATTTTTGTAGAGCGGCCGTCCCACCCTTCAAACCAAAACGCATGAATGATTGGTGGAAGAAATAGGCATGATGGTGATCATCTACTCATGCGCGCTGATATAAGTGTTAAAGCTATTATAGTAAATTGCGCAATAGCTAGCCCTCCCGAAAAATTACATCGCTTTATCGCCTACAAACAGAAGAGAAAAAACAAAAAACAACGAAGATGTAACCCAGTATTAGTTACGTCACGTTTATAAATCATAATTAATATTAGAAGTTTTAGCAATTCTTTAATTTATTTCTAGCAGTTATTATTAAAAAAGTAATATTAAGCAATGTTATAAGACTCCCACAGCTCCGTTAATATCTGATAATCTGCATTTTTATTAGCCTTGAACAGGTTTTAAAATATTTGTCGCTTGATTCATAACGCCAGTTTTTTTGCGTTTCGATTTAAAAGATTTGATTTTGCGACTACTTAACGTTATTTATTTTTATTTAATTTGCGATTCAATTGAATTATTGAAGTTTCACTAAACAAATTGCAAGTCAAACAAATCGAACTGTACGTAATTACGATCATTATTTTACCTAATAGCAAAGTATGAAAATAAACACAATTGCTTTCCAATTTCGCTCCACATTCCTTCACGCGTGTTTATTTTATTTAAACCATCTCTCGACTCGCTCGGAACGCGTATCAATGTACTAAATGCAACTTTTATAAATACAACATTTTAACATATCCAGGCCAAACTTTTGGCATACATCACTGTGAATTACACAACCAAACCAAAACCATGTTATTTACGTTAATCAGAATTAAGAACATATTATGCAACAACGTAAACATTTTTGGTTTCAACACTTCAATTGAGATGAAATTAAAAGCTTTATATTTCATTTAAGAATATAACATGCGAATGCCTTTCGGATTTCATTATCATATATTGGTAAGAGACTAAACGGGTGGCTGGGCCACTTAGTGTTGTGAAGATCAAGGTTTTTTCTTTTTTATTATTTCCTACCTATGCTGATGGTCTTGAGAGACCACATGAGCGTAACCGGGCGAGTAGGTCAGCTTACGGGTTCTAACCTGACGTTGTTGCTAACACGAACCCTAGCAAGAGCCTGCTTCGCAGAATCTACCACCGTATCGGAAACGCGACCCACTGAGAAGATCCGACGCGAAACTCAGTGGGCTGTCTGGGTTAATTTACTCGACAAGCCCTTCGTCGCAAGCGACGGGTTCGACGAGAACGATGACCGGTGCTTGGGGTACCTGGAAGCACCGTTAGGATCGGAAGATCCAAAATGACGTGTTTTGGGCGACGTCGACTGTTTACCATTCGGTCCGCAGGATCGGGAATGATATCGAGGAGTCCCTAACCACTACAATGCGAATGCCACTGCTCTTTGAGACATTAGGTCGTAGCCTCGATTGCATTAAAATAGCGGCTAGTCTATCCTACAAACCAGAAATTTAGCTTTGTGGCAGCAATAGGGCGGAATCGATGGTGGTACTTCCAATAAGATTAAATTTCTATTGCTGAGTTCGGCTGGAAAGTCAACATAATTAAGACCAATCTCCCTGAAACCCATCTCTATACGATTATTGAGTGAGTCATTACAGAGTGAGCTTTATAAACTGGACTCAGTCTTAGCTCTAACTTTACAAAGAAGGGTTTGGCAGAAACTGTGCCTCTATACTGCTATTTTTATTTGTCTCTTGTGATTAAGAGTCACTCTTATTTTTGTTTGCATGTCAAAGTTTTTTTAGGTCAACAAAATCGATGCCTTGGATTTTTTCCTACTTATACTAGTAAACTCGAGGTTTCATTCTAACTTCAGCGGACGTGAGACACCTTGGATTTTCTCGGCATTAACATAAATATCCCAACTATAAACTTCAAATTTTTCAATACTTAAATCTAAGGCAGTTGAGATCTAAGATTGAACTTTATAAATCTCACTCTAAATTCTTCTGTCTGCATCATATCAAATTCTATGCCACATAACGAAATCCCGTTTACCGAATATTACTCATATACAAACAATAGGTACATAAGAATGCAACAAATGTGTACTTACAACTAGTCGTTAAGCCAACATATAAGGTATGTCTAGGTCACATTAACAAACTCGTGCTGTCAGCAAACGCACGGCAATAACAGTGCCGTTTCGTACCTTTCACCTAGCCACTCGTATAGTTCACGTGGATCACGAACTTATCCACGACTAAAGGGTCAAAGGTGAAAACGTATGTCTGTCGGAAGAATCGGTCTCACTGCGTATTTTCGTGTTTTAAATCGAATTATCATGTTACATTGTCTAATAATACCAGAATTCTCAAAATAGAAAGGCTCATCATCATTATTTCAGAAAATTGTTCCTTACCAAACGTAACTTTCAACACATAAAATAAGGAAAATAATTTTGTACAAAAAATATTACTTTCTCTAAGAAAATGTTTAAGAAGAAGACTTCACTTCTCCCTTTTGCTCATCGATTATATTTCATTAAAGCCAATTCAATTGCACAGTAAAAAAATAGCGTAATAAATCCACTTTACATTTCATGCGTTCGATTACGAACCGTTGCATGTTTAAACTACAAACTTGGAACTATGGGATAAATAAAGGTTTCTATGCAAATATGTGGGTGCATGTATAGCGCTACTACGGTCGGAGGGCTCGACAAATTTGATTGTTGATAAGTCCGGGTCGATGACTCTGCGCGCACGACTAACAAGATTTGGCCGATTCGATTCGACGTAGACCGATATCGAATTCCTGGTTATTTGTAAAATATTTTATGGAAATCTCTCGAACGATTTATGGAAATACGAAACGGCACAGGTCACGTTATCGATATTTTTTTAAATTGAATATGCAATTTCGAAAAGGGCACATCTCTGAAAATGTAAAATGTTCAGGAAATGAAAAAAAACTGATTATTTTCTAAAGCAGTGTAAAATTTAACATATTAACTTTTGAGATATATTTTAGTGTTAATTAGCAATTGAAAATTACTGGAATTATTATAAAATGGGTGTAGGTAAGCCTCAAAATTACATGTATATGAAAAAACGTATTTGACAAAATATGCGACATGGGCCCTTTTCGAAATTGCATATTCAATTAAAAAAAGAGTTTTCAATTATATAGTCTGTTAGGAAGAGCTTGGGTGGTCGCATTCGCAGTTTTTCAAATTAACAAGAAAGACTCGATCTAAATCCAAATTTTCCATTGACAAAGTTCATATTGGTAAGATTAATTAAAACAACAATACAAAACCATAAATTGGATAGGAAACTTATTTTTAACATCGTTTATGAAATAATAAATCAATTGATCATATGACTAGTGTATTACAACAACGAGCTTCCAATGAAGTGAGTACTCGACAAGGAAACCGCGTCCCATATAGATAAGTTACGAAAAACCAACATTATTTACCTACTGCCTCACATAACAACGGTTGAGGTCAACATTTTGTTGAAAATGTGATTGTGACTAAACAATCAATTATAATCAAATACGATTCCATTGGCTTTAGTAAGTGATTGGCACCAATTGGAAGCTATTGGAGGCCTGTTTTTTTCCTCTATTGATGAGCAGACGAGCTCGCTACCGACCTGTTTGATGTTGAATGCCTACTGGAATCTGTAAAGCTCTACAATGGGACTGCTGCCACCCACCTTGAGTAATGAGGTCGAAATCTCAAGCATTATCTACCCCTAGCCGGGACCCCATGCGAGCTCACGCCCTACGCTACCACTGATTATTTAGGGCTACCAAAGTACTTTGTAGTTCATTGTCATTAAACTGTAACAGTTGGGAGTCTCGTGTAATCGGCATCGCCACGACTAGCCGCCTTACGTCGAAATCGAGCACGGAATAACAATCGAGCCGTGGGAATCTGCAGTCAAACGCCACAATTATGAAACGCCTACACCACTACTGAGGATGTTTTCACCTAGAACTAAACCTGCAACTCTGGCATTATAACAAACCCGCCCATGTGAATGTGTAACGGCTGTTGCGTCGTATGCATGTCGTTATGACGCTGCATTATGTTATTCAATACTGACATTTAAATACTACATAATTATAGAATTAACCTATTATATAATTTGTTGTTTTCTTTTTTTATAAAAGATATTGAGCGCACGAGCGGTAACAGAAACGCGTGACAAATGGAGCAATCTACTGAACAATGTTTGGCATTGGAATGCGTCATAGTGGAGCATAGCCTACAGCAAAGAGTATAATGAACTTACTGTGTAAAATTGAGCACACCATATATGCAAAAACTTATGGAAAAACTTTTGTGTTTTTTATGATTATACGCACTAGACATAATACACATTTTATTATGTAAAGAATAATGTATATAAATAATTTATACATATAATAATTTTATAACTATATATTTGTCTAATATGTGCTGACAAACAGTGTCTACAGTATAATACAACATTTATCCATGTACATGAATTAATCGTAAATAAGTTGATAGTATAATGTCTTGTAAGCCAGGTTGGGATATAAAAAATAATTTCTCCTGTCCTAAATATTTTTGCTGTAAAGCTAAATTCATATTTTTACACCAGTATTCACGATTTAAGGTAGAATTCACTTTGTGGTATTCATGTTTATCGGAAAACTACATAGTGCCCAGAGAGCTATTAATTCATCTGCTCATGCGATGTTGGTGATATTGTCTATGAATAATGGCGATAGCTAGTGACTAAAACATAAAAAAGAATTGAGTAACACTTGACTGTAAGTTAGTAAACTCGATATTTACTGACGTTGTTAATATACAATTTCCAGAATGTATAGTGCATTCTATCTTTGTAATATGTACAAAATATTTGTATTATAAATATACTGTACTAGTTTAAATTTAGTTCTAGCATAACAAGAATATTAAATTCTAATTCTTTTAATACAATATAAAAATCAATCTCTTTCAATCTTTCAAAATATTTTTTAACTCTTAAAAGGAAGATGCGTACTTATTATATTAGCTGCATTACCTAACATACATCCAAGAAATACTTTGACTAATGAGGAATCTTGTGGAATCCTATAAAATAGTTTTTTTTTGTTTGTTTTTTGTACACATTTCCATACAACTTAATTTAACTTTAAAAGTTTAACAGTTTAAACTTATCTGATGTTATTCAACAGCATTATTCCGTTAATGATGTCAGTTTGTGTGAAATTATGCTTATATATGATGAAATATACTCATTTTACTGTACTTTATAGTGCAAGTAAAATATGCATCAAAACCAGCCTATTAACAAGTATCAAGTTCACTTATATACATATTATCACATTTTGTTGTTGGCAGCATTGTCAAGTAGAAGATTTATAAGACAAGAACATTGCACTTGCGAATTTCTGTGAATTTCACAATTTCAATAAATATCTATGAAATGTGTAAATATAATGTTTCATATACCTATTATAATTCTTGTGACATGACATCACCTGGATGTTGATAAGACCAAGATATGCCCGCATCATGTTTTACATGTCTTGAACTGATTATGAAAACGTTTCACATAAATACTGAAATAATTTTAATTCACATCTTATATAGAAGTTCTACCTACAAAAGTATTACTTTATTTTATCTTCATTATAAAGATGTAATTAGCGAATTAGCTTAAAAATATATATAAGTAAGTTTGAGGATCAGTCAAAAAGTAATTCCATATCAGATAAAATTATTAAATGCAATAAAACTAATAAATTCATTTATATGTTGATAAGAAAACGATATTGAATACCTACCATTATTGATTTAGGGTTTTTTTTACTTTTGTAATGTTTTTTTTAAGTACTTCTGAGAAATACTTTAACTATGGTACTTATTCTCTTGGATTTTTAAAAGTTGAAGGCAATATTAAAGGCAATATTTTAGAATTCAATTTGGTGCTTATTGTATAATTGCTATTAAAACTGGTTTTCGTGGCGAAAAAGACATAACTGTTTTTTTTTCGTCCAATAGAAAATTGAAGAAATCAAGGATTAATTTCTTTTTGAAACTTGTAATATAATATTGTCCCAGACTCCACTCACCTCACTGAAGGCCATAACTCTGGCCGGGCTCTTACTCCGTCCGACCTTCTCAATTTATTTATTCACGATGTGTATCAAAACAAATAGTTCATGCTTTTGTTTTCCAACATTGGAAACAGTCCCGACATCTAGCATTCCCTCGACACAAATACATCTGAACTGAGGATAGAAGACACTCACTGCGCATGAACAAAATTTTAACTTTGACCAAAACTAAAACACCTGACCGAATCACAACTCACTGAAAAAACCAACATTCCTCAGGTGGGTTAACAGCACGTCTAACTAGTTACAGACACTTTATAATTATTTTCGACTTTGACACTACTCATAGATTTTTTTCACATTACTTCGACTTGTTAAATCATTACGAGATAAGTTCGAAAAATGACATCAAACGTGTGAATTATCACAGAGGACCATCAAACAGAGATGAACTCGCCATCTTGCTTTCATGTCATGTCGTAACCAGAAGTGCCAACATAAGGAAATCACTTTTGTCGCATTTCATCTATCATGGCGGACAATCTAAGCATGTGCAGTAGTATGAAGTACGCTGAGCTCTATTTCAAAATCGATCAAGTTAGAATTTAAAAAATACGGCTTATAAACTACTTTACGACTCAGTGAGCCCCCTTAAAAACAGTATACCTTACACTGATATTAATATAGTGGTTAGATTTGAAAAATAAGAATTACACTGAGGTTTATCTTTGATGTAGATTGTACACGTGCTGACATCTAACGGAAAACGCATTAAGCGCTATGGAATAGATGTTCTGTTAAATTAAAACCAGTTTTATTTTATATCTTAAAAGATAAATAAATGACAATGGCAATATGCATTTATTTTCGTGACACTTTAATAAGTTAGATTTGATCTAGGTAGTTAGTATACATTGCATGTAGATATTTTCTATGGATTTAACTTTTTGCACTATATTGGCTGCGATAACTTGTATGGATGTACGAATACCGGAAATCGGACCATCGGCTTTTTATTATTACTGTTTAGTTGTTTAGACGAACTTACGGCCCATCTGGTGTTAGGTAAGTGGTTACCGAAGCCCAGATATTAAGAATCTAAATGCCGCCACCTACATTGATAAATGAGTTCTAAGTCACAATGTTTATAATACAATGACTGTCCCGCCCTTCAAATCGCAGACTATTACTGCTTTACGGCAGAAGCAGGGGGGGTGCCACCTATCCGTGCGGGTTCACAAGACGCTCTACCACCAAGTAATATGATGAGTAAATTTATAAACCTACTTTTTATGATCTTGACAGAGTGGACGTGATGGTCATGTAGTGTTGAAGGGACCAGACTTAACACGTCTCACGATGTGCCGGCATCTCTCCCTGCTCGATTTCATCCTGCTGTACCGTCCACTGTATTTTTGTTTTGGTCGGTCCACCACATTGCCTCCCGCGCGGTCTTGTGTCTTATTAAGATTTATGTATTAAATTTAATAGCTATGAAACTTCTCGCCACACTATGTACTCTCCACGAGACGCCGGCTCCACGAAAACCGGCGGTCGGCAAGTTATACAAAGCCCGCCTAAACGCCAATTCATGTCCCGTGAACATTGTTACCTACCTGCGGTATGTTAATACCGGTATAGGAGCTTATCTCGATACGCGTCACTCCTTACGTCGTATTCCTCAATGCTGAGGGTCGTGACCACTCTCCTATATCACTTTCTCTTGCACAATTTTTCTTCATCTGTTTTTGTCTCAGGCGGTGTGGAGGCTGTTGTGAAATGTGGAATCAAGAGCGTTGCGGATCTGGTCTGACCAAAGTTTATTTTTTTTGTGATTTAAGGATTACTGGTGGCCCGGAGGCCTTTCCAGTTTCACCAGGACAGGTGGACGAGCAAAAGCTCAGCCAGGAAGGACCAAAGTATATACCTACCTATACGAGTACACTGGACGTCTTATTATTTAGAGCACCACTTCACATCTTGGGTCTAGGCCATTAGGTCTCCTGGGTATTACTAACATTATGTTGATATTTATATTTTTAAATTAATTAATTAATTATTCTCATTTATTGACAGGTGCATTACATTACCTTGTCGATAAATTTGCTGTTTAGTGGTAATCGGAATACCAATCAGATGCCACAGCCTAACACACATACATAATATGTATTTCACTTCTACTAAACTATTAATAAAAAAAGAGGGATTTACGTCTTTTCAACTACAACATTCGATATAGCATTTTTAAATAAAGAGAGAAACTTTTTAACGTGATCTAACTATTTCTCGATGACCTTGTGATCAAAACAAGATGTGATGAGCCCCCAATCAAAGTATGTTACGACTATTCTATGTTATTATTTCTCTATGGTTATTCAATTTATTGCGATCCTCTTTAATTACAACAACTGAATTCATAACAACAGATGATTTAAAACTTACGTCATTTCATAATCACTACTGTCATATAGCGTTTACAGAGCTTACGTAATTACAAAATTAACGATGGCCTAAATTTTGATTACTAAAATTCTATGTAGAACATTACCTAAAATAAATGAGTAATAAGTTTCATGTTGCCCACGTCATTGCTTATTGAACGCTGACCCGGTCACAAAAGGTAGGCATAATTCAGGCTTATTAATTTCCGCGCAACAGCAATCTACATGCTTTGAAGAAATTATATCTAATCCGTATTCCAGAGTATCAGTTTTTATTCACATTGTCGCTCTCTTTCAAGTTTAATATAAGTTAGATAGAGATAGCAATGTACTGAAATATCTAAAATCTAAAATCGAAAGCTGAATCAGACGCTTTTGCCATGACGTCAACCGTGCAGGTGCCAGGCGGGAATGCGCGCGGATACCTCGCAAATAGCCAAGGACTCCCAATGTAGGTTACATTAAAGTAGGTTATTGCACTCCTCGTAACAAACTTAACGAGCCAGTCCGTTACCTGCTGTTGAATTCAGTCAACGTCTCTAATACGATCGCAAAATGACTGACAAATTAATTAGTTTCAGAAACGTGAAGGTAGAACGAGATCCATGGCTGTAATGATGGAATTAGAGGAAAGTGTATCAGACTCCAAGCTCCACAAAGAGAGTACGGCTAAAAAAGATTTAAGGCCTTCTAGCGCTATCTCGTTTTCTAAATCTGATCATGGCCCAGGTGCGTGATGCATTGTTTCTTTAACTTATCTTCGTATACTTGATAAAGCGGGCAAAGACTTATTTAATGCTCATTAAATTTAATTTCATTATCCAGGTGATCAAATTATTTTGAAATGTTTCAGAAACAACTTCATCAACGGAACAACTTCGTCAGTATAAAAGTTGGGTCAGCAACGAAAGGTGGAATGAATTGAAAAAGATCGCGGAAACAGCGATGAAACAACGTAAGGTTTTCATGATTAAAGGCGGCGGTTTCCCAGCAATCCGTCGGGCCATGCTTGAACGAGGCTGGGTAGAAAAATATGAATCCCATAAGGTATAATAATATCACCATCAATCTACATCTCATACAGACCTTCCTTACTCCTACATTCCTTAATTTGTTAACAAACACGGTATTAGTTAGCTAATAGTCAGTGAACAGTTTAAATATTGCCATTATGCGTTACGAAATTATTAACTGCGTATTTGAAACACACATAAATTTAAGCAAATTATACATTCTTCTTTAAAGGTACGTCATCCGCCAACAAACGTAGATCCTAAAAAAGCGTCTGGCAAAGAGCTCTCCAAAGTAGAAAGAATGATACTCTACAAGTTCATGGAACATCACTCTGTTGATTTTCTATGGACGACCAAACGTGATAAATATGATTGGTTACTTAGTAACAAAGATGTCATGATAAGCAGGTAGGATTTATAGTTTCCTGTTTACATACATTAAATTAATGTGCTGAATTTTCAGTTGTATAATTTAGTTTAGTTTTTAGAAGGATATTTTTTAATAATCTCTTCAATAGATTTTGTAGATCCGTGTTCACGACGAAAGAGGGTTTAACTGCTTCGTTGACGCAAATGCATTGGCACACTGAGCCTGGGATTGCACTTACGAAGTTTCCACGATGCTACAATATACACAACTCGGATAGCCTCGAAGAATTCGTTGATGACTTTAGGATCACGGCCTGTATCAGCGTTCTTAAATGGCTTTGTAGTACTTTACAAATCAATGGAGAACAAAATCTAATTTCGAATCAGGGGAAAGTTCCTTTCAGCGCCATTGAATTTGCCACCAGTAGACTAAACGAATATGTTTTGTTCTTTACACATAAAGACATCGATGATACAGAGGAACAAGTCCATGTTTGGGAACACGAATGGGATCAATTCTTAACTCACCATTACCTTCTCGTGCACGAAAAAGCAAAGTTTAGCAATGATAACAATACAAGTATAAGGTATTTTTCAATTACCCGCATTTACGAACAATGTACCTGAATTGGTTAAAGTCTGATTTTAAACGTTTTCATTACTCGAATTGATAATTTTAGGCAACTCGAAAGAAAAGCGTCTAAGGTTTTAACTACGATGAGCAAGTTCTGGCCTCAAATCGATATTGATGGTGTGCTCAATATTTGGATCGTAAAGCCTGGTAACAAATGCCGAGGTAGAGGTATTCAGCTCATGAATAATATAAAGGATATAATTGGCTTAATTAATATTCCTGTACAGAAAACAAGATATGTTGTGCAAAAGTACATTGGTAAAAGAACATTTCAGCAATATTAAAATTTCATTACGTATTTCATTAGAAAATAACGCCAATTTCAACATTTTAATTACAGAAAATCCATTAGTGATTTACGACACAAAATTCGACATAAGGCAGTGGTTTCTGATCACTAACTGTCAACCGTTAACAATATGGGTTTACAAGTAAGTTTTCAGATTGGTTTTTCTCGTTTTTCAGCTTAAACGGTTTTGACAATAATGTTTTATTTCAGGGACAGCTACCTACGATTTAGTTCACAGATATTCAGCCTCTCTAACTATCACGAATCGGTTCATCTAACCAACAATGCTGTTCAAACGAAATACAAGAATAATGAGGACAGAGACAAAGCTTTACCCGACGAGAACATGTGGGACTGTCACACGTTTAAGGCCTATCTAAAGTATGTATTCCCTTCGTTTGTTTTCCATTTCCTTTTAATAACATACCCAAGACATTGGATCAACATAGAATACTCTTTGAGGCTATTACTTGACCATGTACTAGTCGCTAGTCACAAATAAAGGATATACTATTTATGTTAAGATCTTAATGATAAATTAATAACGACACACTAGTGACGATAAAAACAATTATTTATTTGATTTCTTAGACAGATCGGTAAATATGAACTATGGGACACTAAAATATATCCTGGAATGAAACAATGTTTGGTTGGAGCAATGTTGGCCTGCCAAGAAACAATGGATAAGAGACAGAACAGCTTTGAGCTTTACGGAGCTGATTTTATGCTTACTGAAGACTTTACACCTTGGCTCATTGAAATTAACTCCAGTCCAGATTTAGCACCTACTACTTCAGTTACGGCTAGGTTATGTCCTCAGTGTCTAGAAGATGTAATCAAAGGTAAAGGTTCTCCTTAAGTTTTTCTTAATATTTTTCATTTCTATGACGACTTGTCTAACATATTACCGTTTTAGTTGTTTTAGATCGCCGCTTAAATCCAGATGCTGACACAGGAACTTTTGAGTTAGCCTACAGGCAAACTATACCGAAAGCACCGGCATATCTTGGGTTGTCACTTTGTATCAACGGTAAAAGACTTTTTAAGAAGTCGAGAGAGAAAAAGCATGATACGAGAAGTATTACACCGGTAGCACCACGAGAACCAGCTGGCGATACCATTCCCGATGCAGACCTACCCGTTCCCCCCGAATATTCGGGACCTATTATCACGGATTTCCTCAGCTGGTTAAACCCTTATGATGCTCTGCCCTGTAATAAGGATGGTATTTTATTAGGTCCCAAAGATTCATTGACGGTACGCCAAGCAGTAACTGTAGTTAAATCAGGTATCACGTTTAAAAATGGTACAAAAAAGCGTAAATCATCCGCGATCTCTTCTAGGACACACCGAGGAAGAAAAGAAAAAACGGAATTTAAACGCCGTATTGTTCCACATTCGTGCTGTTTGGAAGATAATACAACAATAAATAATAACGGCAAATATCGGACAGAATCAGCAAGACGAATTGAGAAGCCGAAAACCGAAAAATCTGTTGGAAACAAACGCTGTTACATAGACCCATCTGATTGGGAACGAGAAACGGCTAGTATCCTCAGATCCACAATATCAGTACAAAATAAACAAGCAAATAAAACCGAAACAGCTTTAACCTTTCGTCAAACCAAATCTAGACTTAACGCGAAAACTAGATCATCATTAGATTTATATAACATTCGAAACGGCGATGACTCTGATCCTATCAAAAACTTAAGCGCAATTGGTACGAATATTTGTAAATTACGTGATGATGGTAAAAATGTAAAATCAATTTCTTTCTCGAAGAGTTGTACTTCAATATATGCACCATATAGAGTGGTAGTCACTCCTCTAAACGATGTACCTGTTAATGCAAATTTTAAAAGAAAAAATACATCTCAAAGATGATCTTCAACAAATGAAATTTATGTTATTGTTACTGAAGCTTTTGAACGTATAATCTTAAGTAATGTTAAGACACTTGTTGAAAGATAATTGAAAAAATAAATATACACAAACATAAAGCATGTTTTTACGAATATTACTTTAATATAATATTACCCCTTTTGTATTCCAAAATACACCTATATTTGGTAACTAATTTCAACCACGACGAAATAAAGGCGATAGTGGAATCTGACAATACTCAATCTACCGTTAAGTTAGCAACAACTTTCAACGGTAGTTTGGTATCATAACAATATTGGTCAATGGCGTTGCTTAACAGAAACGAAGAGATTTTGAATCGCATTGTCACTTGCAATGAAAAATCGATTATTATTGATAAATTGGTAAGCGGTCATCATGTTAGTTAGACCGTTGGTTCCTTCAGTGCCTAGGCAATGCCCCAAAGGAAAACTTAGTCGAAAAAAGTCATAGTTAATGTTTGATGGTCTAGTCCCGTTACAATTGATCACAGCTTCTTACCAAATGAAACCAGAATTACTGCGAATATGTATTGTGAGGAACTGGAGACAATGATGGAAAAGTTCGCAAATCTCTGGCCAGCCTTATTTAATCCCTTGTACCGCACGCTACGACCACGCTAGACCACATACCCGGCGCAACAGACGGTCTTTAAGCTACAAGAGCCGGGGTTGGAAGTTTTGCGTCATCCACCGTACTTAACCAGACCTTGCGCGAACAGACTTTTTACAAAGCTTGGACAACTTCATGGCAGGGTAAAAGTATTTACCTGAGAGGCAGTACAAAATGAAGAGTTTGTTGGCTCCCGTACACCCGACTTCTTCAAGAAAGCATTGGATAATAACCAATGAATAGCCCCCTAGGCTACCAGCGAAAAGGTAGATAAAAAAAAACACCTCAAGAAAACGAAGAAGTGAATAGTGATACTGAATTCAACCTTCATTGTTATGTACCTATATAGGTATGCCTTTATTATTTATTCGTAGGTATGCCTACGATCACGCAGTTTTCATTATTCGATCTATTTCTAAAATAAAATCTCTTTGAATGAAATATCACAGATAGTAACACTGTTTTAGAAATATTGACATTAATTGACAAGAACTTGACGTTGGTACATGAAGAATATGACGATTAGACTGGAACTCACATAACAAAAACAGTAAAATAAAATAAAATTAAAATGATTCCAGTGCATGGTTGGTTCGATTATACAAAGTAATTTGGTGTTTTTTTTTTAAAACAACTTTATATTTCTTTAGAATTGTAACAACTATCCAATGATTATTTTGTTAGCATCAAAGGCTTTATCACTCAAGGCTCTCAGCTTAGGTAGGAAAAAATTGATAAAGCTCTAAGGGCTAAAACTAAAACTCTAAAACGTTTAATAAATTCTAGTAAAATTTCTCCTTGGCAGACTCTTGAATTTTGTACTAAAAAGTATTTTATAATTTAAGTCGGATTTGCCATACACAATTGAAAAACAGATGAGGTTCTCCGACCTTTTAAAATGCCGAGGACTTGACGGGTACATATGTACATACCTGGAGGTATTACGTGGCCGGTAACTTTGTGAAATTTATAACGGGAACATCATCATTATCATCTTCTCAGCCTGTCCACTGTCCGCTGTCCACTGCTGAACATAGGCTTCTCCAATTGATCTCCAGTGCGTCCGGTTCAATGCCACATGCATCCAACGGGAACGAACATCCTAAAAAACTTTGTATGGTTCTAGGTTCCAAAGTTTTTGACACAGCTTTAAACATATGATTGCAATTCAGAAAATCCCTTCAATAAAAAACGATGAACAGGTAAACACAAAAGGATGCCTTCCAAAAAGAAAAAACTTTCAAAAAGAAAGGTAAATTCATTTCTTTGGTAGTATGTTATTAAAAATATTTTTATAATTTCATTTTAAAGTGATGCCCGTTCTTTTCCGTAGGTAAAAGTTAAATCTGATTTACTTAGTAAAGGTAAACTGAAATGCTGTCATAACGAAACTAAATGTACAACATCAAATAATTTTGAAAAAACGACACCTACTTCCACTGGAGTAAGTTTCTTTTAGCTTCCAGCTTATTTTTTTGTATTTACTTTTAAAAGGATCAATTTTATTTAAATCCTCCAGTATAAACATTTGATGGGTAGTATAATCGAGTGTTAAGAATCGCGAAGCGTAAACAATCATAGATGCGTTCTGTGTGCTTAGTACGAGTTTTTTAACGTTCTCGATGACGTAAAAGTTAACTCAAATTTGTATGCAGTTGGAACAGTGCCCCTAGCGGCAATCGTAGACAAACGTTCCAACTTCATACAAATTTGATTTAACTTTTACGCTATCGAGAACGTTAAAAAACTCGCACTAAGCATACTGATTTAAAAAGTGTGACCGTCATTTAATATCCATTTCAATTGTGATTTCGATCACAGATCTTAAGGAGGCGTTTACGTTGTGATATCTATGAGCCCCGGTAATAATGTAACATCAACGTAACACGCAATAGATAAATGAGTTTTAAGTTTCATTAAATAATAAAAACTTTTCTTCGACATTCAAGCTAGTACACGTAATGGACATCGAACATTTTAGTTTGATCCACTTAGTCTGGTAGTATATCTAGGACCATCTCTATTACTGTGATAAACTAAAATGTGTTTTATCATAACTATTATCTCTCACTAAACATATATTCAGCGCCATTTTTTTTCTTTACAGATTAAAAGTTCTTTAGACGAAGGAGGACTTAAACGAATTCTTTCTCCTTTTAATAAATTTGCAAATACATCATCAAATCCTCGGAAAAACACGGTCATTAATAGTCCCTATCGGTGTATTGGACTATCATCCAAAGAAAAAAGTTATATTATAAGTAACTGCCAAGCAAGATCTACAAGGTATTCGAAATTGAAAAATATTGCATTAAACGCTATTCAGAATCGCAAAATATTTTCTATCTATGGCCCATGCAATACTATCAGAAAATTATTATTGCAAAGAGGCTGGGTCGAAAAAATTAACCCAGATCATATGAATTTGCTTAAATTAAGAAACGGAAATGTTTCCAACAAGACCGAAATACACGGTGAACTTGAAAGATTGCTGTTATCAAACCTAGTTGAAAGCTATATACCGAATTTCGTTTGGTACAATAAAGAAAACGTTCAAAATTCAAATATAAATGTGAAAGATGAAAACATAACTGTCTGTAACAAATTAAAAATTGATACAGCTTGGACAACAAAACAAGGCCTATGTTCGTTGATAAAACAAAAAGACTGGTTTTACATAGAGAACACTGCAGATGTAATCGTTCCTCGCACTTACAATAGTTACGAAGGCGGTGAAACCGAAGCATTTGTGAATGACTACAAAGTAACTGCGTGCACCGGTTTACTCAAGTGGATACTTTCAATGGTCGCTAACGAGAAGGCGGTGTTTTGTGAGACTGGAAAGATTTCTTTGAACGTTATGGTGTTTGCATTAAATAGATGTAAAGAATATCTGTTCCGAAAACAACATCTAGACATCGATCGCTCTCTGAACAGCGTAAATTCAAATCAATGGAATAACTTCTTGAAAAAATATTATCGCATTGTCTCCAGAAACGAACTATTTCATCTTACTAAAGAAGAAAAAATACCAATTTATTTAAGCTATGCCCAATTTTTACTGAAGGAAATACAAAAGTATCGACCGCAAATTATTTGTGAAGGATATAACAACGTTTGGATACTGAAACCTGCTCATTGCTCTAGAGGTAGAGGAATACGGATTGCTTCCAAATTAGGAGTAATTAATGATTTAATAGCTAAAGCTAATAGCAAATATGTTATTCAAAAGTATATTGGTGAGAATTTGAAATATTTAAATTATGACATTTATGTAATTAATGTTATTCTATCATTACCAATAATTTACTTACAGAAGAGCCTATGTTAATACACGAAACAAAATTTGATATAAGGCAATATTATTTGATTACCAGTACATATCCTTTGATTATTTGGATATATAAAGACTGTTATTTGAAGTTCAGCTCTCAGAAATATAACCTTGGAAACTACCACGAATCTATACATTTAACTAACAACGCCGTACAAAGGAGATATATGAACTGTGAAGAGCGCCATCCCGATCTACCCAATAACAATATGTGGGATTTGGATACCTATAAAGATTATTTAAAGGCAATCGGCAAACCCTCGGTGTGGGATGATTTAATATATCCCGGTATGAAAAAGACAATCACAGGTGTGATGCTTAGTAGCCAAGAAACAATGCCGGCTTGCAAGAATCGCTTTGAACTGTACGGTTGCGATTTCCTACTGGACAAAGATTACAAGCCTTGGTTGATCGAAATCAATGCGTGCCCTGATCTCAACAGTACCACACGAGTCACCGCGAAAATTTGTCCGGCCGTTTTAGCTGATGTCATTAAAGGTTTGATATAAATATCGAAGTAATAACAGTGTTTAGTGTTTTTGTTCAGGACCTATACGGTCGTGCCTCTTTTATCTGATTGAATCGAAACTTATGACAGTTGGCGCGCGAATATATAAATAATATAAAATACTAGCTGTACCCATCCGTTTCGCTGGCAATTTAAAATTAACATTACTATTTTTCACCCCCACAAAGATTCTCATCATGAACGCCCCCGCAACTGGTGTAGGGAGTCCAACACTCATATAAATATTAGCCTATCCATTAAATACATATATTTTCTACATGGATACCAAGTTTCAAGTCAATCGGATGCATGGTTCAGTAGTAATAACGGAACATCCGTAAAAACCACTGTAGATTTATATATTAGGTATAGATAGTATAGATATGTATGGTATAAAAATTGGTGTTTCTCGTACAATGTTTTTCTACTTATCCGTTGGTAGCCTAGGCGGCTATTCCAGCTATGCCGGAAAGGTTAGGTGAGCTAACGGCCTCAACCTGAGAGAATTTGCTAACTCTAGCCCTAGGAATAGCAGTGCTTCGCAGAATCAACCATCAGAATCGCGACCTCATACATTCAACGACGCTTACAGCAAAACTGTTCTGGTTTTACCCACCTAAAAATGCGTTAGTACATATATTATTTTTATTCCAGTTGTGATAGATTATGCTGCTGACAAAAATGCTTCGACCGGCAATTTCGAATGTGCATACCGACAGACAATAACCACACCTAATTACGGCGGAGCTGCTGATTTTATAGTTAAAGGTTTTCCTGTACCTCACGATTATTTCTATAAAGGAAATATAAAATTAGAAGAATCCTTTGAAGACATCGATATGGATAAGCCACGAGACGTTCAAGCTGTATTGAAGAAATTAAAACGGTTTTATAACAGTAGTAACTGTACTGATAGAATGTTACCTCTAGAAAATAATGAGTTGTATTGTGACAAAGACGATATTAATAGAAAATCATCACATAAAACCGTGAGATCGTTTCTCGAAGATGACGCTGAAAATTTGTTCATAAATGATGAACGGAAGGAAATGGAGACTTATTTAGAAAATTTCCCGAATTTCAAATCGCATTTATTCGATAATTATAATTTGTGTTCTGAAACATCTTTGACTCGCTTAAGAAGTACTAAAAGTCTGACTAATATTAAAACACTGATGAAAGAATCAAACGAAACGTTTTTTGGTTCAGCACATTTTGAATCGGATCGGTTGTTTAGTTTTACTAAATTAGACGAAGTTTGTTCTCTGAGTCCCAGTTTAATGGATTATTGAATCTATAAGAAAAAAAAGATGAATTGAAACTCTCATGCGTTTATTTTATTTTTAAAATATTTTAACATTTAATTTATTATTAGTCTTCCATAAACCATCACTGTTTTTGAGCTCACCTACTAGTTAACGTTACGCTGATATAGTCTCTCTAGAGTCTAGACCATCAGCGGATGTAAGAAAAAAAAAACTGAATACTAATTGGGCTGTGAAAACCTTTACCTGCTTATACCAAATAGTTTTACCAGTGTGTCTAAAGAAATAGTTCTTAGATTTTGTTGTTATTCATTACTTTCAAGGACCCTTTTTTAAAGTTGTTTCGTTAAGATTTACTAGCTTAGCAGGTCGGTACTGCAATGTATCTATTTTTTCATTTGGTTTCGAATGTGGGGAACATAGATTATACACTTAATATTTGAGAGAATTCTAAGAAACTACACCTGGCAACTCTCATTATCATGTCAAAATTGCAAATATAATCTGTACGTACCTACTTGATAAAATGCGTGATCCAACCATGTTAGTTTATTAATTCGTAATATTTCGTAAATACAATCTAGTTTTTACACGCGACTGTTAGCACTTGACCAAGCTTGCTAAAAATATGGGACGCTCAAGGTCACGGAGTAAATCGCCTAGAAGACATCACAAAAGTAGTAAACACTCGAGGAAAAAGAGCCGATCAAAAGACCGCTCAACATCACGCAGCAGAAACTCCAAACATGCTGATAAAACGAGAGAACGTAGTTCCAAGTCAAGGTAAGGTTGTTCTCCTACATAAACGTTTAAAAACATTAAAATTAACCTAACAAATTTAATTGCTTAATCAATCTAATTTTTAGAAAAAGGTCACATTCTATATCGTCGTCTAGCAGTAGCGATGCATCGTACGATCATTCGAACAACAGAAAAAAATCCAAAGGACGTAGCAAAATGGATGAAGTCGATAGACTAGCCGAAATGGAAAGACAAAGACGTATAAGAGAAGCTGAACAAAAGGTGATTACAACAAAGTATTTATATTACATTTCAGGATCCCTTAGCAGAGTGCATGGAATGTCTATGTGCTGAGCGGTTAACCAATGTGCATATTTCTCTTCCAAACTGAGCTTAGGTTTATTTTTTAGCCGTCAGTGTAAGTCTGTAAATGGACAGTGTTAATGCTACTTTCCTTAAAAAAACATTAATCACATGAATTTGCTAACTAGAACTATTGCTTAGTTTAACAAGGCTTGTATAAAGCTTAAGGCTAGGGATTTTAAGAAAACACTTCAAAATAAATGATGTCATTAAAAGACTTGTTAGTAATTACTTTTAAAAAATATTTCGCAATCTTTCATGGCCTTAAATTGTCTTATAAATTTAAAATGTAATATTTTTATTGGAACTGTTTCAATGGAGAATTCAACTAGCGCTCACCCAAATTAATTAATTCTCAGGGTAACATGGTGTTGAGTAACTTTATTTTGATATTCCTCAATAATTGTGACCATTCACAATTAGGTACGATGTATGCTGGCTCTCGTGTCTCCCTTTGAAGGCATTAACCCTTTTAGTGCTGAATTTTTTTACATATTTTAGAAATTGCGAAAGGATTTGTGAAAAAAGTTACCTTAGAAAAAATTAAACTAAAAAAACTCAAAAATCAAAAAATACTAAATTCACTGAAAAATAATTTTAAATAGCTATAAATGTTATTAACTTAATAAACACATTATACATGCAGGTGCTAAGATATACTATAGAATATTATCTAGATATACTATAGAAGCTAGGTCATACCAGTTGATACCTAATGGCTAATACCTATAATCAAACGTAGTGCAGTTTTTCAGTTAGTATTCTAATGCTTCACATTTTATACACATTAATAGAGAGTCTATCTATCAACAGTTCACACTCAAAGATAAGTAGTAACTTAATGGGATACATCACTTTTTGGTGTAAATAGGTGATACTTTCATGTCATGAACAACTACCCATATAAGCTGTTCAATTTTACTATCTTGATTAATTATTCAATCAACGTTGTGAGAATTACACTGTCCTTATTGAGCCATTGAATAGATTTTTATTTTTAAATAATGAGTAGAGCTTGCCAAGCTCTCAATGCCAAAAGACCGCTTTGCTGCAAAACAGACAGAATCAGACAACATCCATCTCTATAAGACATTATAAGAAACCAAAAAGTAACTATGTTATTATTATAATAAAGGTAGTGGAAGAAGAAGCTGCAAAAAGAATAGAGTTGCTTGTGAAAAAAAGAGTTGAAGAGGAGTTAGAAAAAAGAAAAGATGAAATTGAACTAGAAGTGGCAAAAAGAGTGGAGGAAGCCAAGCGCAAGATGGAAAAAGAAATGATGGAAGAATTAGAAAAACAACGAGAACAACAAAGACGAGAAGAACAAGCTAGACAGGTAATTAACTTTTGTGTTATAGTCGTGTGCAAACGCAATGGAGGTTGCATTTGCACATGAAGTCACTGCATAAACAACATGCTCTTCACTATACAATAAAACAAATGTGAATTCATTGTGTTATATGTCAACACATTCAAAGAAACTAATAGTATTATTTCGATCATATCTGTTAAAGGTCCGGTCAGGTGTAGTTCGAGTGCTTACAAGAGTATATTTTTTGATGTAATTTTTAACTGACACGTTTCGGAGGCCAATGCTTCCACATAAATATTAAAACTATCTATATATTTATGCACCAACGACGCGGTTAACCCGTTACCTGCCCTTAAGTACGAACGACATGAGTGCGTCAGCTAGCATTTTTAAATTTGTTCGCTTGACTGTCCTTGGCAGTCACGTAGTGTATAAGTCAGGTCAGAAGACTGATCAAGAGCCTGAAGCCCTAAGAATTTTATGGAGACGCTGCTTGAGGATCCTGTCGAGCTAAAGGTATTTCTTGAATTTTTTGTATAACTACACATATTTCTGTTTAAAAGAAAACTCCTATGTTGACACAACAAAATTAAATATATAAATACAGTTTATGAGCAGATCAAAGCAATATTTTCGTAAGACTCAAACAAGTCTGCATCATGCAGTGATCCTTTAGGACTCAAAAATATTGAATATTTAGTTCAGACAAGCTATCATTAGGGGAGCATACTTATTCTCATAAATATATTAGGTATTATTTGATGTAAATGTCTTCTTGAACTTAATTCTTTTTATTAACTCATGGTTTTCATTGAACAGGAGGAGGAGACTCGTAAAAGGAAAGAACTAGAAGACATCATGGCTGAAAATAACAAAAAAATTGAAGAAGCACAGCGCAAGCTGGTAATTACTTATACTTAATCTTACCATTCTGCTAATAATTTGTTCACACATTCTGAGTACATTCTAAAAGCAGTTAATGTCTCTATTATGTATTTATACACATATTTTAAGACGCCAACCTAACTAATTCGAAAACAGACTCAATAAATCTAGAAACTTAAATTTGAGATTTGTTGGGTAACATAAATATTTAAATTTTCAGGCGGAAGAGAGATTAGCGATGATCGAAGAACAAAGAAAAATGGACGAGGAACGACAAAAACTGAAAAAAGAACAAGAGAAGCGGATAAAAGAGGAACAAAAGAAGATTCTCGGCAAGAACAATTCACGGCCAAAGTTGTCGTTTAGTTTGAAACCACTCTCATGATTCTGAAAAAAAAACATTATATTTCAGATGGACACTTAATGCAGTTAAGTAGTTTAGTAAATTTTTAATACCTTAGTAGATTGTCTTTATACATAGTTTGCTAGGAAAGGAAACATATAATCAAATGATTCAAGTTTTAATTTACATCTTTACATTTTAAATTATTGATAATTCTGAGGTCATTCAACAGTTTGGCATGCCCTGACAGGATCCCCCGGTACATATTGCTTTGAAATAAAAGATTACTACTTCTGTGAAAACAAAAAATTTTTTTTTTTGCTCACTGATACCGACTGTAAAGTTACTTAAGAGCATTTGACATTAATTTTTGAACCTTTCATGTTGTTTTCTATTCTAGATTGTTTTTAACATTGTGTTGTGACATTTATCTTTATGGATACATTTCATATATTGAAAATCTATAATTTTAGTATTCAGCTTTGATTCATCTCAAGATGTACCATTACTAATTTATTTAGTTGACTTTATGAAGTTGTAAGGAAAAAGATTGGGTCATAATATTAAAATAACGGATTTCATCTAATTGCCTTTAAGAGATGCCTCATTAAATATTATATTGGTAAACCTGTGAAATACATACTAATTAATAATTTAGTAGGCAGTGTTGTAATATTGATACCTTATTGATACTGTACCTTATTTCTTTATCAAAAATGGTGAATTAGTGTGTGATGTGAAAATATCCATAGAGTTTTGGTACAAACTTAAACTTACATAAGGAATATAATTAAGTAAGAGCCTTATTGTTATTAGTTGCTCTTAAGCCTTTCAATAATTATGTTTCAATATAGGATTCAAAATGAAATGGGGATTTTGTCAAAAAATGATTCAAACAAAATTTTTTTTTTATTAAAAACCTGCGAAACTATAAAAATGTTTGTGGAAACCGAATCCAAATTGGTTTGTATGATTATGTAAAAATTACTTGAGTTGAAACGGCATTGAGCACAATGAGGAATAAATATTTTTTTTGTCAAATATAATACATATAATAATATGTATTATATGCGAGAAAAATCGTTAGAAATACTTAGATTATAAGAAACACAAGGGAAAGATTTACAACTGACAGAGGTCTTGGTTCATTACGCAGACTGTCCAAATGTTTTATTGGGATGGCTGGATAGCGGATCTTCCAAATAAATACCTTGCCCCTTAGCTGAGACGGATTATCCAAAGGTGTTTCTGAACTTGTACACATATGCAAGAATAAAGTAAATTTATCCCTAGGCCAATTCGTGTTTTCGGATGAATTCTATTTTTTGCGAATATAACTACAGCTACAATCACGTTAACAGTTCCAGAAATGCGGTAAAATGTATTTATTGTATGTTTTAGTATGTTTGTACTGTAAAATACATAAGTATCGGCCCTTTTATATACCTACGCTTGTATTATGCGGCTTTTTTCTATTGAAGTTTCGTTGTAAGAATACTGCCCGTTCCGTAGTTTACTGGTATTCTACGAGTAATGCTAACGTCGGTAATGTAACCACCGACTGCTTACTTTTGCCGCAAGGCAAGCGGTTCGGTTCGAAGGTTGGGACAGCGGTAATACCACGTTTATATAACTCACATTTCGACGCATATCTCAAGGTGGATGATGGTGTTCACCTTATTTATGTCTATGGGCTTCGGTAACCATTTAGCGGTAGGCGACTTCGGTTCACTAAACTAAGGAACAAAAAAAAAAAGAGTGAATTCAATAATGATCTAGTTGATTTAAACCTATCATTCTTGTTTTTTTTTAACGGATTGTAACAACCGCCCTAATTATAAAAGGGAATATTGCTATTTTAAATATGGAGTAGATAACAGTGGTGTGTTCGATACATTTACTTTGTGACGTCATAACTGATGCAACATTCTATATATCTTCACAACAACCTTCTTCTGGTTTAAAAAAATTCTAAGTAATTTATTTCTGAAAATGTTTGTAATTCTTCTGACTTAACATAACGTATCGCCTTAATAAAACAGTAAAATAATTGATTTTACAAGATTTTTGTCGATATTGTAATTTTTAAGCTTGTTGAATAAAAAAATATATACAAATGAATCATTGTCATGAAATTATTTAGTTTGCACATTAATTCATTAAACACATCTAAGACATTTTAGATTGATAAGTTTTAAATAAAGGTCCTTAACAAAATAATGGTGTTTTTTATCTTTTAAATGAACCCTTTTGAAAAAATGAAATTGAAGAGTCGGACATTCGAGCAATGTGTTCTCCCTGTGATGGTGTCTGGGGCCGAGACATGGACGCTCACAAAGTAAATTATGACCAAAATTCAAGTCACGCAAAGAGCCACGGAATGGGTTATGCTAGGCGTTTCTCTACGGGATACATTGCACAATACCGAAATCCGCAGAAGAACTGGTTTGACTGACATAGTCAAAGTAATTGCTCGGAAAAAGTGGAAGTGAGCCGGCCACATATGAGTCGACTATTATCAAAGGCGGCAATCTGACTTTTGGACAATGATTGGTAAATCAGAAAAACGAATTATTGACTTTGTATTCCATTGGCAGTCACAAAACTCTTCCGAACGACATCTTAGATAAATAACAGGTTAACTATTAACCTTTATTTAATGCAGGTTTTGAACCGTATTCTTTGAAGGAGACGATTATATTCAAATAAATCTGTATTGACATATCAATATTTTTTTTTTTCCAAATGCACAGATTGCCACCTTTGATAATAGACGACTCATATGTCGTCGCACTGACAATCGGTGGGGCACAAAAGTACTGGACGTCGTAACAGCCTGGCCACGGGACATTCGCCGATGCGAATATTCGCGCGGTGCGAACGGCGAAGCGTCTAGCGACTAACGGCCGTTTTCAATAACGTATCTGAGTTTTCGGATAGATAGCTATCGCCGAATATCAGCAAGATCGTATCTATCCATAATTTGCATTTCACAATCACAGATAAGTGCTATCTCTCTTTAACCAACAGTGGATAGCTTCTTCCCTCCGATTTATCCGAGCCTCTTGATACGTTTCGTTCTACTACAAATACGAAACAACATCAGGATCAAGACTTATTTTATTTTATTCTAAATTATAACTATAATTTAACCAGCATATTGTAGACTATCATAAACACATTTGTTTATAACAAAAAGTAATAAAAACATATGTAGATTTTTTTAAATTGGACGTATTGCTATTTTTATCCTAGTCGAAATTATGAAACGAAACGTTTTGACAGTCCGTTTGCCAATAAGCAGTGATCAGTTTCTTTTGTTTGTTTTTCTATTGTTTACCTACTATATTAGATGATGACTTACCTCCAAAACGCTTTAAAACTTTCGTTTATAATTCTAAGTGTGTTTATAATTAAAGAGCTACAGTGAAATAAAATGAATTCTGTAAGTATCTATGAACTACATTGATAATAATAATTTTACTTTGAAAACTTTGAGTTCAAGTTTAGAAAATATATCTTTTTCAGTCAAGAAAGGCAGCACCCATGACAAAAGAT
>NW_021011555.1:1270480-1281782 GCF_003987935.1 Bombyx mandarina | reverse complement strand
TATACTTGAGACCTTAGAACTTATATCTCAAGGTGGGTGGCGCATTTACGTTGTGGATGTCTATGGGCTCCAGTAACCACTTAACACAAGGTGGGCTGTGAGCTCGTCCACCCATCTAAGCAATAAAAAAATAAAATAGCTGAAATACTAGCTAGACCAGCTATTTGGAAGTCTAGCCACCCAAAGTATTTCTCGTACTTCTTGTGGAATTCTCCATCTATAGGTATACTCCGATTCTTATTCAAATCATGTACTTCACAATCTTTTCCAAATAATAGGTCCTGAACCAAAAAACTATTAATTTGTAAGCACTATCGAGATAATTTCGATATAGACATTTCGCTGTCGGACTTCCTTACTAGTCGCGGCGGCGAACGTGAGTACCCGTGGCCTGCAAACGGTGCTGCGCGAATGGTCGCCTCGCCCACCGCTTCGCTGTTCGCACCGCCGATCCCCGTGGCCAGGCCGTAACGTGGGCAGACAGCCAACGAGGTGGACCGATGAACTGGTGAAAGTGGTTGGTAGAGACTGGATGAGAAAGGCAAGAGATCGAAGAGAAAGGGGTGCATTCGAAGAGACCTACACTCAGCATTGGGTGGACACGGATTGAAGAAAAGAAAACCTTTTATTAAATTATATTTGAAAAATAAAATTTGTGTACCTATGTCCCTATGTATGTACATTTTGAAATAATTTTGTGTTAATACCATAGACAATGCACTTAATGTTATTACTATTAACCTGATGAATGACTTTTTTGCGCTGTAATGCCACTTTGGCAAGGATTTGGAATGGATTTATGTTGTCAATAAAACGTATCTTAAATAATAATACGACTTTAATGGATGGATATATTGAACAAAATCGCAGTTCATGCGTTTTGGAGTTTTTCCGGAAGAACGAAAAAATGGAGATTCTATTACAATTTGAATTTTTCATAATATTTTTATTTTCATCTGACACTGTGGTTTCACTTTTCGTATGGAATGGCTTGGGCTGTTCCCGTTGTCTGTTTATAGACAGTATAAAACAATTTTTATTGGAGTTTTTGGTGGGAGAGGGGCGAAGTTGTCTGAATTATTTATTTTGTGAATTTAGTATTTGTTCGGGTTTCAATCTGTTATAACAAAGTCGCCGAATGTGGCTTCTTGTGTTCATCTGGAAACTCTCATTTAATTTCATCCCAATTGATCTGAATTTTAACATCATCAATATCGATATGTCATGTCAGTTAATATTATTATTTTTCATATAACAAAGTATCCTCTCAGTGAAACCTGTAAAAACACTAAATTTAAAAATAAAATGGCTTCTTGCGACGCTATTATTTCTACAACCAAAGTTCATATTTTATTCTTCTATTATTTTAAAATAACGTTCCATGTTTTATGATAAATAAAATGCAGTTGAATTAAATTGAATGATTTATCTGAAATATTGATTGTTGATCTGTTTGATTGTGTCACATTAGTACACTTAAAAATATTACACAATTCATAAGTCGCCATTATTGCCCGTTGAAATCTAAAGAACCACTAGTTTAAAAAAATAAAACAACTAACATGATTTCAGTTCTCTCGTACCAGCCATTTAGCACAATTCTTTTTTTATATTTGAGAGATTACTGGTGGCCCGGAGGCCTTTCCAGTTTCACCAGGACAGGCGAGCGAGCAAAGGCTCAGCCAGGAGGCGTGTGATTTGCTAACAGCTACCCGAGCGTGTCCAAAGGAGACCCAACAACTCAAGAGTAACTGCTTCGCGAATGAAAGCACAGCTCGAGTTAAGTCGAGTTAATCAACTCTACTCTAAAGTGCTGTTTGTGGTACAAAGTCGTGAATATCGAGGAAGTGATTTTGTTTTATTTTGTCTATTTAGTTTTTCTTCAGGTTTAAATGTGTAATAACGGTGGTTTATTAACTGTTTAATATCTGTGAAAGTGCACAAATGAGAGAAAATGACACAAAGTCGCTGGACGTAACTTCTCGGGATCCTCCAAAAAGTCCACTGAAAAAATCTCAGTAAATGTCCACCATTTTACTGATATTTCATCCCATATTATCTCATCTCATTTCGTTTAATTTTATCCCAGTTCATTAATGTTTCAATTTAATTATCTTCATTTCAATTGATTTCACTCCATATTATCATTTTTCATAAAAATAAGAATATATATTAAAATAAGACATGACTTAAAGGTCACCAGGCCATAAAATCCCTTTAAAAAAATCAAGTGTATTATCTATGGTACAAAGTGCAAAATGCCAACGAAACGATCGGGCATGTTTAAGTAAGAATAAGTAAAAATAAATACGTACACATGTATTAAATATTAACATTTAAGAATTATGTGTATTGCATTGACTTTTTAAAATAAATACATAAGTAAACATGGCTGAAATTTTAAAAGGATTATTATTAGGGGTGTTGTCTCAAAAGTGTTACAACGAATACTTTCTAAAGTACAATTTTCTTGATGGTAATTACTATTCTCATGTAGATAATTGTATGGTAAGCTATTTTTTTTAATCCGGATTAATGTTTTCCAGTACCATGTTTCAAATCCACACTCAGCAAAGGTCTCGGAATCGGCATTATTCTAGGATCCATACTGGTAAAAGTGCCACAAATTTTCAAAATTTTACAAAGTAAGAGTGCCGATGGAATCAATATTTATGGAGTTTATCTGGAGTTGTTTGCTATCACTGCGAACTTTGCTTATAGCTATGTAATGGGTTTCCCATTCAGGTATAAACAAATAAACATTATTTAGTTTTTTTTAGTGTGGCTAGTAAAAGTAGGTACATACTTAGTAAAAAATTAAAAATAATGAATTTTATTTCATATAAACAGTGTGAATCAAAAATTTAATAACTCATTTTAGTACTGATTTTTTATTAATTCAATGTTTAATTTTTATTTTTAGTGCATGGGGTGAAGGAACATTTTTAGCCATCCAAACGGCAATGATAGCAGCTTTAGTACTCCACTATGGTGGCGCTCCAATGAAGGGCGGAATATTTCTGTCTGTTTACTGTGCAATAGTCTCAGTTTTAGTAAGTGGTTATACCTCCACTGATATATTATGGACCATGCAGGCTGTCACTGTTCCTATCATTCTCATAGCCAAGGTTAGTTCAATAACATTAATTAAATTATGTGCAAGCAAAAATGTAATTTTATTATAAAAGCATAAAATATTATTTTTTTCAGTCAATCCAAATAGGAACGAACTACAAAAATGGCAGCACTGGTCAACTGTCGTTTATAACCTGCTTTCTGTTGTTTGGAGGTAGTGTAGCAAGAATCTTCACATCAATTCAAGAAACTGGAGACTCCATTATTATTCTGACCTACTGTGTTTCAACCATTGCCAATGGTGCTATTGTTTTACAAATGTTGTGGTACTGGAATGTTGAAAAGACAATTAAAGTAAAAGGCAAGAAAAAACCAAAGCGTGCTTAACACAATGGGTATTTCACCTTACAACTCCCTTATAATTTAGCTGTAAAAATAAAATAAAGACATATTTAATTCAATTCCTTTTATTATCTTCATTACCATGAATCCTGTTTTGAATACTGATGTTATTGTTTGTTATACCTATGTATTATTATCATTGTTATGTGTCTGAACTTTGTATGCCCTTGTGGGTCATTGATTATGTATTTTGAGAATCCATAAGTAAAGGTCGCTTGTGACTGCAGATGGTAGAGGTTGAGCAATGACATCAACCCCTTTTACCAGAAAACCATTCTCATATTCCGCCCTTGCATTCGAATATGGTAAATACTTTTATGCTCTACAGTAAGAACTGGGAATTCAAACAGCTAATGGTGTTTAAGAAAATAATGTAATAAGCCCAGAATAGACACCATAAAGTGAATGTTGTTGTCTGCATAGGTTGCAGTTATAATGATATTGATACAATTAAAATTGTATATTATGTCCTATCATCCTTGTATTTATAAGATGTGACCTTATTTTAACTCACGAGGCCAAGTAACATACTTTGAATGGACATTGTGTTTGTAATTAAAAATACTTGAAAAATTCAATCTAGCATTTATTATTATCATTTTTTTTCTTTCTATATCAATAGTTTTCGTGATCACGAACGACTGTGTTATTTATTCGTCGACATTTAAATATTTTACTAGCATAAAATTTAAAAATAATCTTTACAGCATCATTTTTTGCATACAGAAAAATCTAGTAATATCTTGAAGTCTGGTGGTTAGTTTTGGGTTTTCATACTATACAGGTTTAAAAGTATCTGTATAGCAACAATAGTCTCTACATCTAGGACTTACGGATATTGAGTAAAATCGAACTTGCGTGTAGCAGCGTACCTTACCCAGAAATAGGCATTAAAGTATTGGTACCACATTTTAACTGAAAATAAGTCAAATCTGCTTCTCAAATTTGTTCAACCCAGCTTTGCTCATTTTACTTGTACTTGATTTTGTAAATTGTTCTTTCAAATTTCATTACTAATAACAGTAGTGCAATATATAATTTACGGATACCGAAATTCTAATAGGATCAGTTATCGCCATTGCCACCGCGGAAGAAAATATTGACCATAATCCATATTATCTAAACTTATAAAAATGGCATATAGAGAAAATAAAACACATTAATACACATATTACATTTATTTAAAAGGTGCAACCATGTATTCAACAGAACATTTTACTACAGTACCTAAGTTCCTAAACGCTTTTTTCGTTTTGGAATGATAGTGTTATTTCTTATACTTCAGTTTCTGTTTACGTTATAATTCAAATGTCATCTATATTTACAAGTAAACGATTACAAATAAAGGTTTCGAATCAGAGTACACACAGTGTCTTTCACAAAGTTTAACACTTTTTTTTGTTAATATTAAGAAATTGGCTTACAATCAAAAAATGGCTAAATCTACATTCAGCACCCAATCCAGTTCTACAATCCGAATAACCTACAACTAACATTTGGTGCAAAGAATACTAGGATTACTCTTTAGATTCTTCTGGGGCCTTTTCTTCTTGTTGGGTGTTTCTTTCTGGTTCGTTTCCATCCGCCCATTTTCCGTCGTATTCTTTCCTATCGACGTATCTTTCTTCTTCATATTCACCCTCACTGCGATGGCTGTCACGTTCGGCAGAGAAGCGAGAATAACTGCAAATTGTAGTAACATACACCATTATAATTAGTTTTCATGAAAAATAATGTCTGTACTAATTAATAATAATTTTCGATATGAAGCTCTTATTGTAATATTTATAGTTTCGCAAGTTTTGTTTTATTATTTCCTTAGAGATTTAAAAATGAAACTCACCTATCTCTATCTTTATCGCGTCTCTCCGGACTGTAGGATCGGGAACGGCGCGTCCTGTCAGGACTGCGCGATCGCGAATATCGTCCTCTACGATCGCGGAAATCGCGGAAACCACCACCACCCCTGTGAATGTTTCTAATGTCAGTTTTCATGAAAAAAAATTCATAAGCTGTTTAATTGAGGTATCCTTTTTAAGCGAGAGAAAGACCTTGTGGCTTATCAGGTGTTAAGTAGTTACCAGAGCCCAGACATAATAACGCAAATGTCTGTCCCATCCTTCAAACCAGAATGTGTGAATAGTTTACTTGAAGAATAAGTAGAATGGGTTGATACCTACCCATGTGGACATACAACCAGTAAGTTTACCTTCTATGTAAAATTAAATATTTATGTGAATGGCGACACCGAAATGTGGCTTCCAGAAAGGTGGAAGTTATAGGATAGGAACCCATAGGATGCGGTCAGCAGAAGACCAGTTAGTTGTATGACGAGCCTTAGGGGGAGCTATCCATCTACAGACCTTCTTGAAAAATACTTAAAATTATAAGCAATTATAATTGACATATTTATTACTTACCTAAAGGGGCGTCCCCTACCACCACCTCCTCTACGCGGCCTGAAGGGTCTTCCGCCGCGGTTCCTATTGTCTCGCCACTGGTCCGGGAATCTACGGCCGTCGTCGCGACGGAAGTCGCCACGTCCGCGACCACGAGGACCGCCGTTATAAGCGTTGAATCGCGGCCGGTAGTACGTGCCTCTTTCAAAGCCTCCCCTGCCACGCCAATTACCCCGACGACCAATTCGACGGTTGTACCTATTTCAATATTAATTGATAGTTTAATAAATTTGAAATTACATTCTTTTAATATGAATCATATTGTTCAGAGACTGGCAAGGGCAATTTATATATGTACTGTCATTTACATTAGAATTTTATCTGACAAAGTTTTTTAGAACATGCTAATTGCCTATTTTCAAAAGATATCTGATGGTTGCAACTTTCAATACAAAAAGTTCTCGTTTGATGAAAGACAACATCTTTCGTTAAGAAATAATTAAATTACCTCTCCCTGGACCCAGATCTTGATCTCGAACGACTGTAGAATGATCTCGAGGCATCAGATCTGGACCGAGATCGTGGAGAAGCGGACCGGCGACGCCTAGACGGCACTGAGCCACTTGCGCTGGAACCTGAGCGTGACCGCGAACGAGATCTCGTGCGATACTTGCGAGGGCGAGACCTATGCATTTACGTATTCAAAATTTTAATTTGATTATATTTAATAGATGAACCCAGGGCCCACCTGTTTAATAGTTACCGGAGCATGATGACGAAGTCTCAATGCTGTTATATAACGGTTATATGTGGGTTCACAATACGCTACCAGTATATTTACCAGTAATTAGGTAAAATTATAAATTAAACGAGTTTGATATATTTTGTTGTTTGATTATACGATGTCGTGAAGTCGTTAGTGAACACACAGAGCATACATATTTGCATTAGGTATAGTCGCACCGCTTACATTTAAGCACATTAGACTTATCTTTTAAGGCCTCAACAACCTCTACATATTACTATGTATAGAATAAGAGTTCCGAAAAAGTTTTCAATATTTCTTCCATAGCACTAAATAAATAAGAAAAAGCAAAGTTTGCGTTCTCATAGTGTTATGGGAAAGAATAATAGATGTATGAATTCGAGACCTGGATGTTTGTTTACTACTAAATACTTATTAATCAGGGATTATACCTAAAAATGAGGTCAATGTAAGAGTAAGCAGAACACATACCTGCTTCTGGAACGTTTGGGAGATCTCCGATCGTCGTCGGATGAGTGCGAAGAGCGTCGTCGCGGTGAGGGCGGAGAGCGCGGGCGACGAGCGGACGGCGATGGCGGCTTGATGCGCGTCACGAATTGTTCTGGACGACCGTCGCCTACAGACACCGGAGTCTCGCCCTCACGAGCCAGACGGAATGACCCAAACTTGTCCAATACTATTTTTCCTTTACGTACCTGGCAATATAATTATTCATTGATCACACTTTGGCTTTGATTTTTTATTTTTTTTATTGCTTTTAGATGGGTGGACGACCTCACAGCCCACCTGGAGTTAAGTGGTTACTGGAGCCCATAGACATTTACAACGTAAATGCGCCACCCACCTTGAGATATAAGTTCTAAGGTCTCAGTATAGTTACAGAGGCTGCCCCACCCTTCCGGCCGAAACGCATTACTGCTTCACGGCAGAAATAGGCGGGGCGGTGGTACCTTCCCGTGCGGATTCACAAGAGATCTTACCACCTATAAAATTATTTTTATCGGTATTTAGGCGAAGCAGTATAACAATTAGCATTTCAATACATTAAAGTAGCCCATATCGCCAAGCAACACCTGCTAGAACCTTAGGATGTGTGTTAGAGACTGCTAATTTCCCTTCTTACTGATTACATCTGTTAAGGTGTTTATTATTACCGTGGGGTGGTGTGTGGTATCGGCGGGCGGTGGGGCAGCGGGCAGTGGCGGAGGTTCTTTCATGGCCATGGCGCGACGTACTGATACATTCTTGTCGCCGCTCGATTCCTGCATCTGCACCATATCCAATCTCGAATATATTCATATAATTTTTTCAATTTGCCCATGTTACCTTCTTTAATTTCGAACAACATAATGTCTACTGTGGCATACTTATTGTAAACAATTCCATTATTATGCGAGAGATAAGTTAGGATTGATGTACGGTTATACAATGAGACTACTATTCTCGAATACTGCCCTCACCATGAATGCCAGCAGAATGTGAATTTCATTGAAACTTAAAAAGAAAACACATTTTTTTGCAAACATCAGAACAGATTCCTTACTCGCCCCCAACAAGTTTAACACAGTATGGAGTGATGTCAGTATTTGTTGACTACATTTAAACAATATACTTGTACTGTAAGCGTAACATCATTTGCATTCCAATATCACAACATTATTTACCTTCGAGTTTTCGTGGGAATCATCAGAGCTGTCTTCAAATGCATATTTTTCTTTATATCCTCCCTTCGGTGCAGAGTTTTCTTTTTTCTTTGGCCTACTGAAAAATTAAACTTTTAATTGTGTTTTTTATTCTGCCACATCTACCGGAAAGTGGTTATTAGAGATAAAATTTAATTAAATAATTAATAATATATGCAAGAAAACAATACTCACATTTCCTTTACAGCATTCATAGACATTTTCCACTTAGGCTTGTCGAGAGGTGGTGGCGGCACTTGGTCGAGACTGGGTGATCTTGCATCTCGTTTCCCTAGTACCTCCTTTTCAACCATCACATGATACGCGCTTAATTTTGATTCTAGCTCTTCTAATCCTTGCATTTCTTCCATAATTCTGGTAAATGTTAAATTTAAATGTTAAGATTAAGGAGTGTCAAACAATTATACAATATTGGTGCCTATATAAAAATAAACCACTTTCAGTTGTATAAATATTATTTGTGGGACAACTCTCCTAGTTTTAAAGAAATCCATAAAATAAAATTGTTGTTAGTTAATTTAAACAAAATGCATGAATAAATGCTTGGAGAGTTACTAACCTACTGTCCTTATGCTTTCTATCATACTCTCCATCAGAACTATGGTCTCTCTTGGACTTGCTTTTCAATTCTTTCCTGTAAAAAAGTATAAATATTTTTAGAAACCATTGTCCCAACTAATGCATCTAAATTATTTAAATAAAACTTGTTTTATCAATGTAAACTTTACATAATATAATAATTTACAATTTCATATAATAACATACCTCAAAGCATCTCTAAGTTTCTTGTCACCAATATTTTCAATTTCCTGCATCGTGTATTCAGAATTGTTTGTGTTTCGTGCCAATTTAGCCTTTCTCTTATCTTCTTTTTCTTGTTCTTTGCGTTTCCTTTTGGATTCTTTCTTCTTTTTCCTTTAGACAATTAATTTTATTTTATGTATCTTTTACTTCGTCAAAGTATAGGAATTTTGCATAGTCTATTTCAATTACATTATAAGCAAACGAGCTGAATTTTATAGTAACCATACTTGGCTATTATAAACATCCTTAAGGAATGTGAATAAAAATAAGGGTTTTTCGCAATATTATTATAATACAGATACTATCAATGAAAAAAATTGCTGCCATTACTGAGTCAATTAACGAATTCACTATTCAGTAATCATAACTAGTGAAAGGAAATATTATTAATTGATACATTTTATAATTGTTTTTGTATTATGTTTAGTATGTAATAAATAGCCCGATAATGTTCCACAAGTACCCTGTATATGACACACTTATTTTAGACACTCGTGTCAGTTTTAGAATAGGCAATCGCCAGTCCTTGCAGTTTTTTTTTTAATATACTCATGAAAAAAGTTACGTCTTTTATTACTTGTCTGTATTCTGATTTTTATGATTCATCAGTAGGGCAGTTTTCGTTAAATTTTATTGTAAATTCAAAGCCCCAGTTAATTTTTCTGATGCTTTTTTTAGTCATGCCTGAAGTTATAAAAAAAGAGAACATACTTGTCTTTTTTCTTCTTCTTTTTCTTTTCTTGTTCAGGCATTGGAGGCTGTTGTTGTTGGCCAAGTTCTTGCATCTTGCGGTTACGTTTGTATTGCGTTGTTTCAGCGAGGAAGTTACGAACTTTTTCTTCATAGTCTGAATCTTCTTTGGTCATCTCGAGGAACTTGCGCACCTATCGAATTATATGAAGATTAAAATTTAATATTATCTTACTTTGCTATGAAGCCATATGTAGCAAAAAAAAATTTTTTACAGTCTGATGCAATCTTAAGAACACCTATCTGGTGAATATAGATCCCTACTGTATTAGCATAAGCTGTAGATGGTAAATAACGATTTGGTCCATTCGATCAAAACTAAAACATCGAACTATTTATACTGGAATCAAACAGTCTAATCAGGTTTTTTTTCATTCTTTTACTTGACTTAGTTGCAACTAGGAAACTTACTATTCCTCTATTGTTAAATGAATATAAATAAATTTACTTAAATTTTTTACGTTCAGTTCAATTTTGATGTAAAAAAAAAAACCCAGTTTTATTTTTACCCAGAACCTAAAAGCATATCACCGGTATAATATTGATCAAATAATTGAATGCAATCGGACCTTCAACTCATAGTCAATATCAGCCTGAGACCGCGGCGGTGGCTGGGCGGCGATGTCGTCCGCGGTTTGCACTGGAGGTTGATATCCGTACGGATGGTTGAATTGCGAATTGTGAGTCCGAGATGTAGAATCACCATCACCGAGCATCGCCATGCGCTTGCTCAGCGGTGACAGAGAGCGCTGCCTTTTGTTGTTGGATTGAGAACGACGCTTCTTCTTCCGAGGACTTTCTGAATCTGTTAATTAGGAAGATGGAATGCTAAAAAATATGAATACAATGAATTTTACACACGAATGAAATTGTGCATAAAACAATAAGGGATTACAAACAAATAACAAATATGATGAGTGATTGTGATTATGTAACTTCTGTCATTTCTACTAATGGGCGAGATAGTATATAATATTAAAATCGCAACTTAGGCATTACAGTGATCTCAATTTGTGATGTCTATAAGCTACTTTTTTTTTTTTTCCCCTACCTAAGCTGATAGCCTTAGGGGCTATTTCAGCGTAACCGTAACTAGTAGGTGAGCTCACGGGGCTCAAACCTGACGACGATGCTTACACGAACCCTACCAAGAGCCGTGCTTCGCAGAATCTACCACCGGATCGGAAACGCGACCCACTGAGAAGATCCGGCGAGAAACTCAGTGGGCTGTGTCTGAGAGTTAATTTACTCGTCGAGCTCTTCGTCGCAAGCGACGGGTTCGACGAGAACGGTGACCGGTGCTTGAAGTACCTAAAAGCACCGTTAGTGGATCGGGAGGATCCGAGATGACGTGTTTTGGGCGACGTCGACTGCTTTCCATTCTGTCCGCAGGATCGGGAATG